>OY744541.1:9912582-10002582 GCA_963556195.1 Sepiola atlantica | reverse complement strand
TTTTTTTAAATGGCCAGAGTGCTCACCTCTCGGGCGCTGGCTTTCCTAATCTCACTTTCCCGAGTTTGTGTCACATCTTACCTTGTGGGGGTAGATAAATTAGATGATTTTTAATGTTTTAAAATGGCTGAACCAAAAGGCAATAATAATAATAACACAAAATTTCATGGAGTTTCATTTAGGTGCTGGCATTCGTTTATCCTTATTTTATTTTAATATTTTAAAAGCTGATACTCACAGACGGAACCACATGAAGGTTGCCAACGTCTAACGAAAATGTTGCAATAGCTACAACAGAATTTGAACACAACACACCGAACTCACAGTCTGCACCCCTCACACTGGACCACCGTCATTTTAATCTTATTGTATAGAGAAATAAAAGCTCCAGCACTGTTTATCAAGCTCCAGCTGCTATCCCACCTCCGCAATCTTGCATCTCTGTACAGGTTTTTCAATAACTTCCGCAGAACGTGCTCTGACGAACTTGCTGAATATGTATCTCCTCAACGTATATAGCCCCAATAAACCCAACTAGCAGCAAAATCCCACCCCTTCACTGTAGAGGTCCTCAGAGGCCGGAAAACTTTCTACTCTAATAGCTTCTTTCCTAAAACCGCTTTCCTTTGGAATTCCTTCCTTGCTCCCCGTTTCCCCGACTGTACCAACATGTAGAAATTTACATATAATGTGAACAAAAGTCTTGCTGTTCAACTCCCCCACTTAGGATGCTCTCTATAAATCTGGACCCTAATCACAGTGGCAACGTGCATTATATGCGTTGTATGCGGTGAATTGAAGTGTAAAAAAAAAATTTTTTAATTAAAAAAAATTCTTATTTTTCCATTTAGATTGGATTATATGCCTTGTATGCGGTGTAAAAAAAAAAATTTTTTAATTAAAAAAAAATTCTTATTTTTCCATTTAGATTGGATTATATGCCTTGTATGCGGTAAATTAAAGTGTAAAAAAAAAAATTTTTTAATTAAAAAAAAATTCTTATTTTTCCATTTAGATTGCATTATATGCCTTGTATGCGGTGAATTAAAGTGTAAAAAAAAATTATTTTTTAAATTAAAAAAAAATTCTTATTTTTCCATTTAGATTGGATTATATGCCTTGTATGCGGTGAATTAAAGTGTAAAAAAAAAATTTTTTTAATTAAAAAAAATTCTTATTTTTCCATTTAGATTGGATCTACCGTGCTAATAAACTTCTCACACCTCACATTATCCTGTATCTCTACAAAGCCACCATCCGCCCATGCATGGAGTATTGTTGCCACATCTGGGCTGGTGCATCATCCACTAGTCTCTCCCTCCTTGACAAGGTCCTAAAAAAGAGTCGCTAATATAATAGGTCCCTCACTATCAACCAAGCTCAAGCCCGTGTCCCATTGCCGCAATGTTGCATCCTTGTGTCTTTTTTACAAATACTTCAATGGATTGCGCTCTGATGAAGTGGCTACTCTAGTGCCCCCCCCTCCCTCGACATAAATACACTAGACTAACTCGACAATCAGCTAAATCCCATCCATTCACTGTGGAGGTCCCCAGATGCCAGAGAGCCTTCTACTCAAATAGCTTCTTTCCTCGTGCTGCCGTCCTTTGGAACTCCCTCCATGCTCCCTGTTTCCCCGACTATACCGACATGCAGAAATTTAAAACTAATGTAAACAGACATCTCGCTGCACATCTTCCAACTTAGGATGACCCCCTAAACTTTCACCCTAATTCTTAGTAGCCCCTTACATCTACAGTGTTGGCCTGCCTTGTTTTGGGTGAACTATGTTTAAAAAAAAAGAAAAAAAAAAAGAAAAAAAAAAAGGGTGACAGTTAGAATCATCAGATGACTATTATACATGAATTTACTTTTGAGTGGATCCTGTGCCGTAGTAAAAAAACACTTTCCCCACCAAGTGATCATTATGCAAGTACAAAATGTGTCACGTGACAGACATACCTGGTTGCTGACAGTTTTTTTGTTTTTTTTGTTTTGAAATAGAGTTTTTCTTCTCCTTGGCTGGTTGTTTTACCAAGGCTACCCTACTATAAGCAGTCCTGTGATATTGTGTTCGACAGATGGAAAATTCAAATAATTTATTTCACCTGTCTTGGTTATATATATATATATATATATATATATATATATATATATATATTTATTTATTCTGGTACAGAAAAATTAGTACCAGAATAAATAAATATTATGCTCTTAATTTTTAACTTTAATTCTTAATTAATCGAGCACTCTGCTGGGATTTTCCTACCATTTTACAAAGAAGTATATATATATATATATATATAAGATATTTACATATTGGATTATGTCATACCAATGATTTTGTGCCTCGGTATTAATCGATGAAGCACCCACTTTGCCTTCGAATTGTTGTGAAAAAAAAACAGTTCAAAGGCAAAATTGGCATGAAAGAATCCAATACGTAAATATCTTATTTAAAAAACATATTAGGCTCTTACTGTGATAATTGAGCACTTTGGTCCATTATTCTCGAAAAATAAAAAAAAATATATATATATATACACACACACACACACACACACATACATACATATATATATATACATATTTGTATACTTAGGCAGCATTTCTTCATTAATGCCTGTTTAATTAAACAACAGGGACAATTCCTGTTTGTTTCTATTTTGATCCATCTTTTCATATTGACGGACTAATGATCTAATGTTTTATTTGAGCGTGAACAGGAACTCGCCAAAACTGCTAACGTTTTCGACTCCCATGAGTCTTCTTCAGGCACGTGAGGAGTTATGCAAACTAAAACTGGTGAATTTATTGCAAAACTCGATTAAAATATATATTTAAAAAAATTTTTTTTTTATAATATATTAAAGGCGTTTCTCCCTCCTCATATCGAACTTGATTGATGGTGAGTTTGTTTGTTCGAATGAGTAAGGCTTCAATTATGGGGAGGCACAGGTTACTATGTAAGACAGCGAGGATGGCAGTGTTTTTTTACTAATATGTCCCTGAATTCTTTTTTGGGGTGTCGTGTTCTTGTAAGTGTTCGTAAATAGAGCTATGCGGGTAGGAGAAGTGACATGTAAGGCGACGAGGGATACTAGTCCTAGTCATAAAAGAGAAAGAAAAAACGTTGTGTTTGGATTTTTATACTACGCGCAATATTTCGGCAGTGAATAATATCCTTGGTGGGCTGAAAGAAGCTGCTGGTTGCCGATCAAGAGTCGATACGTAAAAAGAACATTCAATGCTGCTGCAACTTCTACCAGCTTTAAGCCGTTACTTATATTAGTGACACAAGTCACAATTAAGCTCAAATCTTGGGTTCCTCCTTGTAAGACATTCACAGCAAGAACTCGCCTTACTCTTCTTACCACACAAAAAACAAACTTTCCTTTCTTGCTGTGAGTTCCTAGTGTCAGGCGGAATTCCCATGAAAATATTTTTTTTCCAGTAAGTTCACTTTGAAAAATTTTTTTTATTAATAAGTCACCACTTACGAAGGCCAAAAGCCACTCGAGGATATGAGATGAACAACGCTGAGGGGATTGGTGGAAAGGGAACATTTGATTACCTAAGAGGACGGCTATTTCGACAGGTATTTATTGACATTTGGATTGAAAAGGACCATGTTGTAGTCAGCAGGGAAGCAGTCCTGTGATATTGTGTTCGACAGATGAAAAGTTCAAATATGAGTAAAAAATATAAAAGATCAAAAATATTTACCACAAAAATTTTGCATGTATACTGGAAAATAAGATAAAAACCTCAAAAGCATTGTTGAACCCTAAATGATTTTGTGCTGTTACAACCCCTTCTATTAATCAACCTACATCAAGACTAAATAAAAACAAAAACAAAAAACTGCTGCTATGTGTCATCAACACAACACAACTCCAGCTGCCGATGTGATGAGATACCGCTCGGATAATCTGCTGCGATCAGAGAATTGGTTCCCATTGTGCTATAATATAAACAATGCCGTATTTCAAAAAAAGCATCTCAAATGCAGTGATTGACTCTGCATATTTAGAGACGAGGAAGAGTTGATCACGTGATGATAGATATTTTTTGAAATAAGATGTGTGGCACATGAAAATAGATGGAAGCGGCACTGAAAACATGACGACCAGATGTGACAAAGACATACACCAGATGTGACAACAATGAACATCAGACATATGATGAATATAACGTAGACATAGACAAGTGCATAGATGCATGCTACAAACGACAGGCCTGCAATGGGAAAAATATTTAGCTAACAGAAGAGACTACTCAAGAAAATAATGACACAGGCACATGGCAGATGAAAACAAGATGTGACACAGGCACATGGCAGAGGCAAACAAGATGTGACACAGGCACATGAAAACAAGATGTGACACAGGCACATAGCAGAGGCAAACAAGATGTGACACAGGCACATGGCAGAGGCAAACAAGATGTGACACAGGCACATGGCAGAGGCAAACAAGATGTGACACAGGCACATGGCAGAGGCAAACAAGATGTGACACAGGCACATGGCAGAGGCAAACAAGATGTGACACAGGCACATGGCAGAGGCAAACAAGATGTGACACAGGCACATGGCAGAGGCAAACAAGATGTGACACAGGCACATGGCAGAGGCAAACAAGATGTGACACAGGCACATGGCAGAGGCAAACAAGATGTGACACAGGCACATGGCAGATGCAAACAAGATGTGACACAGGCACATGGCAGATGAAAACAAGATGTGACACAGGCACATGGCAGATGAAAACAAGATGTGACACAGGCACATGGCAGATGAAAACAAGATGTGACACAGGCACATGGCAGATGAAAACAAGATGTGACACAGGCACATGGCAGATGAAAACAAGATGTGACACAGGCACATGGCAGATGAAAACAAGATGTGACACATGCACATGGCAGATGCAAACAGGACGTGACACAGGCACATGGCAAAGTACGATAGGAAGGTTATCGATTAAAATTTGTGACAAGGTACTGGTGAGTCTAAAGTTAGGGTCATGGCATTCTATACTCCAGATAAACACAACTGTTGACAAATGTTTGATTTTCAGAGATTTTTTTAAGGAAATTAAGTCAACTATATTTTAAAATACTTAGAATAACATTCTGACCTATCATGAGGATAAGAAAATGAGTTGAAATTAAAATAAATGAAAATATGTCTGAGAATCAGCCAGATTCCTTGAATTTCAGTTTATTCTTAAGAATAAACTGAATTCTTAAACTTTAAATTATAGACATTTTCTAGAATCAAAATTGGAATAAGGATTCAAGACATAAGATTTAGTTGTATTATATGTTGATTTTAATACTCGTAACCGGACATAAAAGTGGTGCAAAACTATTCTGTTCGAGGAATTTATTTCACCTGTCTTGGTTATATATATATATATATAGATAGATATATATATATATAAAATAAGAAATTTACATATTAGGTTTTTGTCATACAAACGATTTTATGCCTCGGTATTAATCAATGAAGCACAAACTTTGCCTTCAAATTGTTTTGAAAAACAACAGTTCAAAGGCAAAGTTGGCATGAAACCATTTGTATGACAGACTCCAATATGTAAATATATTATTTAAAAAACATGTTAGGCTCTTACTGTGATAATTGAGCAGTTTGGTCCATTATTCTTGCAAAAAATTATATTTATATATATATATAAAAAATATAATTTATCACAGTATTTTGCTCTGAATTTTCATTGAGCACTCTCATAAACCCGGTTTCAACTTCCTTCGGATTTATACCCCCTGGATATTTGTAACAAGTTAATTATATATATACATATATATATATATATATATATATAAAGCATGATATAAAATGAAATAATAAAATAAGGTGCGAATCAAATTTTATTAGAATTCAAAATTCAGGCAACGTATCTTAACGTCCTTAACTCATGAGTTTTCAAAGATAATTCTTCTCCTCATGAGTTAAAGACATTGAGATACTTTGCCTGAATTTTGAATTCTAATAAAATTTGATTTGCATCTTATTTTATTATTTCATTTTATATTATGCTATTAACGCTCTATCCAGTATATTGAGCTTCAGTCTTTATCCGGATGTTTCACTATTTAAAAGATATTAGTTGCCTCTTATATCTTTTGTTGGATTAACTTCATATATATATATATATATATATTTGTATACTTATGCAGCATTTCTTCATTAATGCAGGTTTGATTAAAAACAGGGGGAATTCCTGTTTGTTTCTTTTTTGATCCATCTTTTTATGTTGACGAATTAATGATCTAATGTTCTGTTCGAGTGTGAACAGGAACTCGCCAAAACTGCTAACGTTTTCGACTCCCATGAGTCTTCTTCAGGTACGTAAGGAGTTATGCAAATTAAAACTCGTGAATTTATTGAGACATCAATTAAAACTGTTTTTTCTGTTTTTAAATTTTTTTTTAATAATATATTAAAGGCATTTCAGTATGCTTTCTCCCTCCTCATATCGAGCTTGATTGATGGTGGGTTTGTTTCCTCGAATGAGTAAAGCTTCAATTATGGGGAGGCGCAGGTTGCAATGCGAGACAGTGAGGATGCCAGTGTTTTTGACTAATATGTCCCTGAATTCTTTTTTGGGGCGTCGTGTTCTTCTAAGTGTTGGTAAATAGACCTATGGAGGGAGTAGAGGTGACATGGAACGCGACGAGAGATACTAGACTTAGTCATACTGTCAACATAAAAAGATGAATCAAAAAAGAAACAAACAGGAATTGTCCCTGTTGTTTAATCAAACATGCATATATATATATATATATTGTTGAATATAACAGACAACTTATGTCTGGATATCCTTTGGTAGATCCTTTCAATACTCCGAATCAGAATCTTAGTTTCGGGTGGGGGGGGGGGGATTAGCTGATGAATCTGCCATAGTTTGGATTTGTATCCCAAGTACTTTCAGACCCATCCGGCTCCATCTTCAGGAGAATGAGGATAATCATCAGCCAATCCCCCCCCCCTCCCCAGAAACTAAGATTCTGATTGGGACTATGAAAGGATCTACCAAAGGATATCCAGACATAAATTATCTGTCATATTCAACAATACTTGCCTGCAAGAGAAGATGCTGCCTAGATATACACACGCACACACATTATATATATATAACAGCGAAACAGGCTGTATGTGGATGACTATAAAAAGGTAGAGCTTTTTTTTGTAAGGGTATCGTCAACGACCATTAGCTTTAAGGCAATGCTCATTAGGTAAAACTAATTCCGAGCTCAGGCATTTGCAATGTTTACATTTCGTTACATTGAGATATCACTTACATTTAGTCAGTGTCGCATGATGGCGTAGGGGTTAGCATCGCCGACTGTCAGCTCGACGGTTGCGTTTCGATCCCGGCTTGAGACACTAACTGGTCTAGCCGCACTGATGAGCTGTGAAACAGCAAAACAGGCTGTATGTGGATGACTATATATATATATATATATATATATATATATATATCTGTACGTACTCGCCATTGCTCGGGATACAGTGTAAAAACTAAAATTTACTTTTTACTTGTTTGCATATTTATAAAATTTTAGTTGTAAAGGTAGACAACTCTTATATATTCTTCAATTAAAATACGAGTGATTCCCCTTCAATTTTTCGGTGATTATTGAAAGTCATTATCAGTCTTTCTGGGCTGGACTAAGTAATTTTTTAAAAAATATATTGTAGCGAAGTATGTTATTATATTGCCAATAACATTGTACAACAATAACAAATTAAAATTGGCTCGTTAGAAGCAAAGCTTGATTTGTCAGCTTAATGGTGATTTTGGGTTCAACTTCTCAAATTCGAGACACTTAATTTTCTATATCGATTACTGATGGAGATTTGGTATCTGTTCGTCTGAAGCCGAACCTATACTATTACTTCTATTAATGGTGTACTATTGTACTAGCGTTTAATAGTCAATTCAGGTTACTATACTATTTCAGACTAATGTACTATCTTTCAATGCTCAAATTAGAAGGTTAGTGTAGTATCTGTTCTGTTGTCATGAAACCATCCTCCCAGGCATTACCTCTTCCTTTGGGGTAGGGGTTTAGTTTAGTATTTGTTCTATTGTTATGAAACCATCATCCTAGGCATTATCTCCTTCTTGGGGGGGGGGGTAACATACGTCAACAAGAAATTATTACAATCAGCTGTTCACTAGAAAACCGAACACTTCCAAAATATGGGACTGAGGGGAGCATACCTTTAGTATATATATATATATATATATATATATATATGATTTTGGTTATGCTTTGCTCGAATCCAGTTAATCCTTATTGTGGTCACATATAACAGTGCTCAATAACAAGTAGAGCTATATATTTAGTATACATTGTTATTTATACAAAATATTTTTGGCTACATATGTGCAGACATATTTCAACTACAATCTTATTTTTGTTTGTTTTCATCCTAACAACTTGGCCTGACGAGCCTTAGCCTAACTAAAGCTGTAGCTGATACATATTTGCACATATGTAGCCAAAACCTTTGTAGAAATAAATATTCATACTATATATGTCTTCGTAAGTTTAGTGAGAGAGAACCCCAGCAGAGTGTTCAATTATTAAGGAAAATAAAAAAAATAATATTAATTTATATATGTATTACAGAAGATCAGAACAACATCGGTACCGTCGGTTTCAAATATAAACAAAGGGGACCTATAATTGGTCTCCTTTACCGGACTCTCTTCAGCCTATGTTTATGTTTGCCTCAACATAGGCTGAAGAAGGTCCGGTAAAGGAGACCAATTATAGGTCGTATTTCAAACCGACGGTACCGATGCTGTTCTGATCTTCTGTAATACATATATGTATATGAATTAGGAAGGAACCAGCAGAAAACCTAAGAGCTCAACGTTTCACCCAAACGTAGCGTGGGCTTTTTCAAGAGTGAGAAGTGCTAAAAATGGCAAAGTAAATAACGTTAGCAAATTCTTAACGGTTAAGCAATCAAACTTTTGAATCGTGCACGCTCTTAGAACGTAATCACGCTCTCATGTAACATCTCAATATTATGGACGCTCCTTTTCAGTTGTAAATTACTTAATAAAAAAAATTCTTAACAGTAAAAACATATTTGTAAAGACACCAAGACTAACACCGCCTGAAGATGATTTGATGAATCAAATCGAAAATACTCGTAAAAAAGGAAAAAAAATGGAACAAAAAAACCCACGGAACTTACATTCACCAATTTGACCAGAACACTAAATGGACCATTCGGAAAATTGAAAAAAATTTTCAAAAAATATTATCAAGCAAAAACACTCCGTGTTATTTAATAATGTTTGCCTAAATGAAAATATGCTGCCTAAATACACACACACACACATTATATATATATATATATATATATATATATATATATATAAATAAGGTTCATATTATATTCCAATAAAAATGTTTTTATTTTTATTTTTTCACATTTCCAAAAAACAACATTTCTGTGAGATATATTCTTTTTATGGTCTGTTTCATTTGTCTTATACCAAACAACATTTTTATGTCAATATATATATATATAGATGAAGAAATAAAACACATCAATTCCTTAAAAACACTGCAATACCCCACACATTTTATATTAAATGCCAAGAAGAAAGCCTTTCAAATATTCTCCAAAAACAACACACAAAAAAAATCAAACACCAAACACCTCTCTCATAGACAGACCCCTTCTCTTACCCACACATTCCAATAACACATCCATATGCAACACACTTAAACTAGGCATTCCAACAGTACAAACCACATCACAATCCATAAAACAAACATTAAACACAGCAAGACATTTCCAAAAACAAACTCACATCCCATGCCGGCTTATATACTGTCCCATGCAACAACTGCCATCAAATTTATGTGGGAGAAACACAACGTGAATTGAAGAAAAGATTGAGTGAACACAAAAGAGACATAAAAAACAATAACTCTCTCAGTGCACTTTTCTCCCATGCATTAGAGCACGATCATGCTTTCAAATTTGAACAAGCCAAAATCACCAAATATATCCACAACAAAGCTCGCCGAAGACTACTAGACACCGCACTAATCACAGCCTCCAACACCATCAGACAACGAAATGGCTTCTACAATCTACCCCCCTTAATAAGCAAAATTATCCTGACCGAACAAAAACTGAACCAAGATCATGGCTAACCTCTCTTTCTCTTCGCTCTCAATTGTACTTACATACAAGTCCCCGCATACACACCCACGCACACCCCCCCCCCCACATATATTCCTGACATAGTCAGCTGGTCAAATACTCCTACTCTCCAAAGATTTCACACCTAACCACAACAAAATCTCCCCTCTCCCCGTCACCCATTCGACTACTTCTTTCACTCTTACCCACCCACCCCACTTTCAAATCACCTTCATTTATCCAAATCTTTTCTAAAACTATGATACTACCTACACACCAAAGACACAGAGCCTCCCCCTCCCCTCCTCTTTCCCCACCCCTCCACTTTTTCACTCACAGCCATCCACATTAATTTCATTCCCTGCCACTGACTTCTCTCAGCCCGGACCTCGGTCCTGTGCTCCCAGTAGTGACTACTACTTCTCATTAACCCATCATGTCAACCCAATATTTTCATGTACTTGCATGACATTTTTCTTAAAATTATCATCCTTAGGAAGTCTTACAAATAAAGACGAAACGTTGATGAATACATGAAAAAAACATCTTTTTGGTTTTTCCTTTTTCATTTCCCATATATATATATATATATATATATATATATATATATATATATATTTGCTCTGTTGTCACTAATTGACAATCATCGAGTTGAATCTTTTAAGGAGACTGCCAAGTAAAAGGGCACTGATAGTATATGCTAATACATATATTGTCATTAATAATTATATATATATATTATATATATATATATAAACACTGTAATTGTGTCAGTTGGAGAGCTTTTAGCTGTGAGCATCAGAATCAATACTGTAAACAATAGACATGAATCATTTTGTGCCTGTTTTTGTAACACAGCATTTGTCAATGTCACATAGTGACTAACAATATGAGAGACTCAAAATTGTCACTCAAACCTGACAGCAGAATAGTAAGAAACAATAATCCTACCACCAGCGCAGTCACAAACTAGGACCGTTTCATTAGATTACTAGCATACTACCCATAAATAATGCCAGCATTATACTAAAAAAAATGAGATCCCCCCCCCCCCCCGATCAGCGAAGACGGTGATTAATCTGATGTCGCTTGATGAGTTATTTGGAATTAACAATTAATTAGAAAAACTTAAATAGAGGTTTTTTGCGATGAATATTATTAATATTTTATTCCATGATTCAGTTTGTTTTGATCCCCTAATCAATTATATTTTTACAATTATTGATTTTCTTTTTAATGAATTGTTCCAAAATAAAGTTATGTCGTCTCGTCGACTAAAACAATTTAAAATAAATAATTTCAAAAAGTGACATTCGTTTTATATATTTGAAGAATATTTAGCTGATAATTATTGTTACAGTAAAAAGTAAATTCGTGTGAATCAGAATTGTTCAACTTTGTTGACTGGTTTTGATTCTGTTGTCGGCGGTCTTGCAGGAGGGACCCCGTAATGGTTGCCAACATCTCTAAGTGAAAGTGGTTTTATGGAATTGACTGGATTCGAACTTGGCACATCTAGGTCGTCAGTCCGTGTCGTGATCCACTTAACCACTGTCACCTCCCTTTACTATTTTTACGGTGGGAAGACAAAATATTTTTTGTTTTAAAAAGAATTGCTACAATTTTAAATAAATAAAGTAACATATTCGTTTTATTTTTTCAAAGAATATTGAGTCGACAATGACAATTATTTTTATGGAAAAAAAGTCATTTTTTTTCTTAATAGCATTGACAATGACAAACATTTATATAACAGGGACGTACTCGAAAATTAATGTTTTCTTTTGGTTTAGGAGCACAACTAAATCGTAATACTTGACATGTTTTACCTTTAATTCTATCCATGATTTACTTTGCATAAATCTAACCGACAAAAGTTTCAACATCATTTTCGAAACACAATATAGTGTGGGATTAGTTCCGCCAATGTCGTGCACAAACAATATAGCGATGTACACAACATAGCGTGGTTGGCTCCCTCTACCGTACTATTATACTAAACTCATCACACCTGACATTATCCTGTATCTTTTCAAAGTCACCATTCGCCGATGCATGGAATACTGTTGCCACTAGTCTCTCACTCCTTGACAAGGTCCAAAAAAGAATCGTCAACCAAGCTCCAGTCCCTGTCCCATCGCCGCAATGTTGCATCCTTGTGCTTGTCTTACAAATACTTCAATGGATTATGCTCCGATGAATTGGCTACTCTGGTGCCCCCTCGACGTAAATTCACTAGACTAACTCGACAATCAACTAAATCTCATTCATTCACTGTGGAGGTCCCCAGATGTTGGAAAGCCTTCTACTCAAATAGCTTCTTTCCTCCTGCTGCTGGCCTCTGGAACTCCCCCCCCCGCCCCCTGCCCTCTGTTTCCCCGACAGTACAGACATGCAGAAATTTAAAACTAATGTAAACAGACATCTCACTGCGCAGATACCAATTTAGGTTGACCCCCCAACCTTCTCCCCTTTTCTTTTTTCTCAGTAGCCCCTTACGTCTATAGTGGCGGCCTGCCTTGTTTGGGGGTGAACTATGTTAAAAAAAAATTTTTTTAATTATGACCGCTAAGGACAAATGTTCTTTTCAAATATATATCTGAAATTAATAAGCAAAAAGTGATTTGCTAAAAAGCAGAAGACGAACGCGTTCGTTTCTCTCCACCCGATTAGAAAATGACCAATTTTATTTCGAAAGCAAACAGTCTGATATCTACACTTTGTGATGCGATCTGCCCCTCATATTGCAATCAACACAGTACAAGAGCAAGGAAAGCACTTTTAATTGGTTTCGAAAGAATGTGTGGTCACCGAGCCTGAAACCCTAACCCCTAACGTTAAAAAAAGAGCCCGCACAACACTTCAGCCAATTATTCAACGAGAAGTGGCTGAAAGTTCAGTAATCTTGGTGCTTGTAAACCGTACGGCCGAAAAAAAAAAAAATTATTTAATTTTGAAGAGTCAAATAAGGGGGGAGATAACTCAGTTTTTAACCACGCTTTATCTTAAAATGGATTTTAACTCTCTAAACTTGCAAATTATTTTATATTTAACCAATGCCAAACTAATAAACAAACTAATCACACAGATTAATTTTCGAACAAATTGCCGAATTTTAACCAGTGTAAAACTTTCATTTATTTCAAAAATTTTATTTCCCTTTTTTCTATTTTTTCTTCTTTGATAATTAATTTATTAATTTATTTTAAATCATTTTATTTTTCATTGGCGCCGAATACCATAAAGCGTTGTGATTGTTTTATTCCTAAAGTATCCTTTTACATATACATTGTTTTAACTTTATTTTACATTATTTGCAATAGTCAAATCCATTTTAAGATAAACAAACCGCGGTTGCAAAAATTTGAGTTATCTCCCCCTTATTTAACTCTTCAACATTAAAGATAAAAAAAATTTTTTTTCGACCCTACAGTTCACAAGCACCGTAATCTTTTACGACGAATGCAGAGCTTACGCTAATTTAAACAAATTCAATTTTCGTTCTTTCGCCATAAATCATTACCAAAATTTAACCCTAACCCTAACACCAGAGCACATACACAAGGAATCAGAAGATTATGGCTTAAAGCGAAGATTTGTACATTGAAAGAAAAAAAAAAAGAGAGTAGATATTTTTTCCCTTGTATATTATTGGGGAGGGGGGGGTTCTTCTCTTCTCTTCTTTTGTTTTTCTCGTGTCCACACCTTCCCACAGCCTTCCAAAATATTTTTTTTGTTTTTAAATCTATGACGCTTTCACAGATTAGGACCCACGCTAACTGACCCTAACGACGAGATCAAAGTTAGTGTGGGTCCTAATCTGTGAAAGCACCACATGCACTGCTTCAAACAAACCATAACATTCTCAAAGACTATTATGTATTTTGTTTGTTTTTTCTTTTCAAAGTTTTTTTATCAAAAAATATATATACAGCTTTTCATGGATGATCTAATTCAGTTCTGAGAAAAGAAATTGCATGGAAATGAAAATAAAAGTTAGTTGCAAGCGTCCAAACTGGAAAAAGATATTAAAAACAAAAGATATTAGTGCAAAAAGTTTGAAAACGATAAAATACAAATGGAAGTCTAACTGCCATCTTGGATGGTTTCTTTCTGCCATTTGGATATTTTAACATTTTTATAATAGTTTTTTTTTTTTAATTAGATGTTTTAATGAATTTTCAACACAATATTTCGCATGATGATAACTCTACATTGTGCCTTGAGCACCGCATGATTATTTGGTGCTTGTGCATTATCGCAACGAACCAAATTTCCTTCCTTATTCCTAGGAGAGTGAATCGAAAGGGGAGATAATTTGAATTTTTTTCGGTAGGGGAGATAATTCAAACTGTCTTAATTCTTTTCTTAATTTTCCAAAAATGAATGTCAATGCGTTAAATCTTCAAGCCATTCTATATCTAACTAGAGATAAGACAAAGTTTGTAGATTTTTTTTACAAATATTTACTTTGTATGGGAATTATTTTCTCACAGATAGTTTAATGCAGTGCAAAACTTTTCAAATAATTTATATTTTTATATTTTATGTGATGTTAAAGTTACTTAAATAAATCTAATTTATTTCCATTTTAATACCGTTTCTTGATGTATTTTATTACAAAAATACTGTTTTTTAATGTATCTTCTTACAAAGAAAAACATTCGAATATAATCGTTTAGTTACGAGTCCCCGTAAAAAAAAAATTGGGAATTATTTCCCTTTTCGATTCTTTTTTTCTAGAAATAAGAAAGAAAATTTGGTTCGTTGTCATAATGCAGAAGCACCGAATATTTTTTTTTAACTAACTTAAACGCAAACAAACGAACAAACAAACAAAAATTGCAGCCAAAAAAGAAAGGTTCAAGCAAGAGACATCGAACGATGCTTTTTTTTTTAATTTTTTTTTAAATTTTTTTTTTTTTTAAATCGAACGTGTTTTTAAAATGTCCAGATAAAACATGCTCTGGTTTTAAGGGGGACGGGGGGGGGGGGGGGTCTCATGTCCATGCAAGCTGAGCTTTTTCTCAAACATTTACCTTTTCCATTTACTTGGCTCATCCATCTCGTCAGACGAGTATTCCACCTAAAATGTTTAAAACAATTTACACATTTTTAGAGGGGGGAAAGATTTACGAGGAGAGCAATCCGATAGATTCACTTGATTTGGGAGCTAAAAGAAAGTGGAACCAGCAAAGCCAATTTTAGACAAATATGGCCGCCATGTTTTAATCAAAAATAAATAAATAAATAAATAAAAAATTTAAAAAATAAAAAAAAAAAATAAAAATTTTACAAGCACATGATTTTGCATTTTAAAACATGAAAAAACAAAATGTATAAAAACTAAATTATGTTATTGTGACAATAATTTTAAAAATCACTAAATTAAAAAAAATAATAAAATAAAATATTTAAAACTTGCTGAAAGTGAGGATCAAGAAGCAGACATTTATTGCAGACCCTTTCCTTTTTCTGGCACAAGAAGTGGTTATTTACAAAGTGGGGACAACATTCGTTCACATGATTACTATTATCATCATCATCATCATCATATTCAGTTTAACATCAGTTTTACATGCTGGCATGTGTTGGACGACTTTTAGAAATTGATTAACAAAATAACCTATCTCTATCATTATTATTATTATTTATCCCTCAGATCCATTTTTTATCACTTCCTCCCATGTTTTCCTTGACCTTCCCCTCTGAACTGAACCGGCTACCTCAACTGTTCTACATCTACTAACCCAAGAACTCTCATCCATTCTTTCAACGTTGCCATACAATCCAAGTCTCCTGTTCTATACACATCTCCCTATACTGTCCAGATTTAATTCTAATTTTATTCTAATATAATTTTATCACACTGCATACACATGCCTGATCGACTCTTCCCTTTGGCAGACAGTGATAACGCTCTGCTGGTTAGTAAAGACAGGAGTTCACTGAAATTACTTCATCCACTCCTAATTCTAGATATCACACTAACACCTGCTCCACCCTGTGCTCCAATGGTATCACCAAGGTAACAATACTTCTCATCATCCAACAATACTTTCTCATCATCCAAAAATACTTTCTCATCATCCAACAATACTTTCTCCACATCTGACTTCTCATCCATCTCCATTGTTTTACACTTCTTGCACACAAACTGGTTATCCTCTCTCAACATACCACTAATTCCATTGCACTTCTTGTGTACCCAATTCTTACAGGTACAACAGAAGACCGAATTGCACCTGACTCCCTCTTTTGGGGAGCTTTCCAATACACCTGACTATCACTTTCGTCTTGGTAACATTCACTCTCAGAGCTTTACTTTCCATAGCATTTCTCCTAGTTTTTAACTTTACAAGTTTCACAGGCAAGCACTAAATCAACAGGATACAGCATCTTTTCTGGACAACCCGTACGGAACTGCTGGTCATTTTTATTTGAATTTTTTTTTTGTGAAGTTTAATTGAATTATGGTATTGGTTAGTCATTACGCAATGCGACGTGGCTCAATCGCGCACCACCACCAGCATCCTTTGTGACTGCAGAATCAACGACTATATAAAATCGAAGATCTACCGGATTATTGTGAGACCAGTCACTTTGTACAGCTCCGAGTGCTTGCCGACAACGAGGGAGGCAGAGCGAAGATTCAGCATCAAAGAAAACTAAAATTATCCACTGGATCTCGGGAGTTGCTCTGTTCGACCACGTATGTAATGGCGATATCTGAAGGCGCCACGGCATTGCACCGATCGAGGGCAAGATGAGGGAATGGCGGCTCGGATGGTTCGGAAATGTGCAGAGGGCTGATGATGATGACACTGTTGCAAAACTTGCTTTTACATTAAAAGTCGCCAAGAAGCGACCAAGAGGATGGCAGATGATGAGACAGACAGACATTCTGCAGATAGATCTCTGTAAAACTGGCCTTCAGCCAGACCAAACTTGCGATCATACCAAGTGGAGATAAAAATCCATTATTGCCGACCCCGACATAGCTCGGGACTAACTCAAAGAAAAAAATTGGTTAATTCTAACTAACAATAATTGAATAAAATTGTTTAAAATTGAATATAATTGAATAAAATTGTTTAAAATTGAATATAATTGAATAAAATTGTTTAAAATTGAATATAATTGAATAAAATTGTTTAAAATTGAATATAATTGAATAAAATTGTTTAAAATAAAACCCTAATCCTAACAACATCCTTTAAAAAAACAAAATTCTAAAGTTATGCTTGAAGGTAAATTTCTACAGACGAAATATTGTCGGACAATTTTGTTATAGACATTCAACTAATCAATATGACCCCCCCCCTCCCCTAAATAAAAGCCCAACATAAGTATGCGTCAATGGATGAACAAAGCCTATCAAAATGGAGGAAACCCAATGGATGAACAAAGCCTATCAAAATGGAGGAAACCCAATGGATGAACAAAGCCTATCAAAATGGAGGAAACCCAATCGGATATAAATAAAAACTACAAAATCATCGTATATGAAATAGTCTTTATTCAGTTTAGATGACGTTTCGGTACAATTGATCAATTGATACTTTCTTCAGATATTTTAAAACAAAGACACATTACAAATGAATTAACAACATTTTTATAAAAGTTAAAGCTTATGTCCTCAATCTAAGAAGGAGAACTCCTTCAGGAATGGGGCAATTTTTTACTGGCCATGAACAACCTTATGGCTTTTATATGTAAACACTACTCATCATTACGTTCAATGGAAGCTGAGTGTTGCCTTCCCTTATCCCCATTTGATCACGGTGAAACTTCTCCGATTATACATTTTTGTACTACAATACAGAGGGGTGACGGTGAGCGACGCGGAGACAGACGGAGCGGTGACAGTGAGCGACGCGGAGACAGACGGAGCGGTGACGGTGAGCGACGCGGAGACAGACGGAGCGGTGACGGACGCAGAGACAGACGGAGCGGTGACGGACGCGGAGACAGACGGAGCGGTGACGGACGCGGAGACAGACGGAGCGGTGACGGTGAGCGACGCGGAGACAGACGGAGCGGTGACGGTGAGCGACGCGGAGACAGACGGAGCGGTGACGGACGCGGAGACAGACGGAGCGGTGAGCGACGCGGAGACAGACGGAGCGGTGACAGTGAGCGACGCGGAGACAGACGGAGGGGTGACGGTGAGCGACGCGGAGACAGACGGAGGGGTGACGGTGAGCGACGCGGAGACAGACGGAGGGGTGACGGTGAGCGACGCGGAGACAGACGGAGGGGTGACGGTGAGCGACGCGGAGACAGACGGAGGGGTGACGGTGAGCGACGCGGAGACAGACGGAGGGGTGACGGTGAGCGACGCGGAGACAGACGGAGGGGTGACAGAGAGCGACGCGGAGACAGACGGAGCGGTGACGGAGAGCGACGCGGAGACAGACGGAGGGGTGACGGTGAGCGACGCGGAGACAGACGGAGGGGTGACGGAGAGCGACGCGGAGACAGACGGAGGGGTGACGGAGAGCGACGCGGAGACAGACGGTGGGGTGACGGTGAGTGACGCGGAGACAGACGGTGGGGTGACGGTGAGCGACGCGGAGACAGACGGAGAGGTGATGGTGAGCGACGCGGAGACAAATGGGTTATGGTCGACGGTGAGCGATGCGGAGACAAATGGGTTATGGTCGACGGTGAGCGATGCGGAGAGAGAGGGAGGGGGGATGTTACGTGATGTTGTGACAGACAGGGCGGGGACGGTACGCAATGTCCTGAGAGATAGAAGGCAGTGATGGTATGCGCCACAGAATGGCCAGTACACGACATGGCGAGAGACGGAGAAGTCTTTGTTTGCAGCATGGCAAGAGACCAATCGGACCAGTGAGAAACCCAATTAGAGACAGAGACTTCCGATGCTTAGCAGCCAAAATCAACTTCCGGTGCTTAGCTGCCAAAATCAACTTCCGGTGCTTAGCAGCCAAAATCAACTTCCGGTGCTTAGCAGCCAAAATCAACTTCCGGTGCTTAGCAGCCAAAATCAACTTCCGGTGCTTAGCAGCCAAAATCAACTTCCGGTGCTTAGCAGCCAAAATCAACTTCCGGTGCTTAGCAGCCAAAATCAACTTCCGGTGCTTAGCAGCCAAAATCAACTTCCGGTGCTTAGCAGCCAAAATCAACTTCCGGTGCTTAGCAGCCAAAATCAACTTCCGGTGCTTAGCAGCCAAAATCAACTTCCGGTGTCTGCTTCTATTGTCTGATTCTTTTTTTCTTCTGCTGCAAAAAGAAGAAAAAAAAACTTACTTTCTTAGATGTGATGTCATAAAAGTCCGAAAGATTCATTCTTTCAGTGCTTGTATGTAGAAATACACACGTGGAATTTGGCAGTTCAAAATAAATTAACAGGAAAACTCTTTGATATACTTGTGTATCCGGCAAAAGTAGTTATTTATACCAAAAATTAGGGAAAATTATCGAGTAGAATTTTAATTAAAACTATAAATCAGTTTTATTGGATATTTCCGATTCTCCATTGGCACGAACACACTTGAATCAATTGAGTATCGGAAAAATATGATAAAACTGATTTATATTTTTAATTAAAATTCTACTCGATAATTTTCCCTAATTTTTGGTGTAGATACCTACTTTTGCCCGATACGT
This sequence comes from Sepiola atlantica, assembly GCA_963556195.1. Lineage (NCBI taxonomy): Eukaryota > Metazoa > Mollusca > Cephalopoda > Sepiida > Sepiolidae > Sepiola > Sepiola atlantica. The sequence continues at coordinate 9,982,739 of OY744541.1, read as the reverse complement.
AAGTATATCAAAGAGTTTTCCTGGTAATTTTGAACTTCCATATTTCACCTGTGAACTTCCATATTTCACCTGTGTACTTCCATATTTCACCTGTGTACTTCCATTGTTATTCTTACGATATAACTTTTGTTAATAGTTGAAAAAAAAAAAATGAATCACTTTGTAACCCTTTGAAATTTGAAAGGAATTTCGGATCATTCAAACTATCGAATAGAAACTCATTTCTGGCTTGAAAATTCTTAGTAAATCCCCATGTATTAAAAGATTTGAAAACCATTTACATTAGGGGTGGGACGTAATGGGTGAAAATTTCAGATTCATGCGAGTAGTATTTTTTTGTGTTCATTTATACATAAATAACACTAAACAATCAAACATTTTGAAAATTTTGCAAAATTCAGAAGGTGCAGGCCAAAAATAGCCGTTAGGGCTCCATGGGACTCAAAATCCATCATTTTTAGGTGAAAAAGTGGTTTCATGTGACATTGCAGGTCCTAAAACATCCTCAAAAGCTATGAATGGATATAGATGATTAAATCTGATATAGTACTTTAATTTAGGACCATTTTCAGGCTGTGAAAGGGTTTTCATGAATGTAAAATAGCCAAAAACTATTGGCCTGCACCTTCTGAATTTTGCAAAATTTTCAAAATGTTTTATTGTTTAGTGTTATTTATGTATAAATGAACACAAAAAAATACTACTCGCATGAATCTGAAATTTTCACTCATTACGCATCACCCCTATTTACATTGAATAATTTTAGAGACAAGATTAAAACAGAATTACTTTAACAAAATCAGCCATAGTTTTGTAAGAATTGAGTTCAGAAATGAGAATTTAGGGATCAAAAACGATACCGTAATCATTGAATTTAATTTTCATGACCCTACAAAAAATAATTTGGTAAAAAAAAAAAGGGGGGGGGGGGCTAAAATGAAAGCAAAAGACTCCCGAGCAATGCCGGGTATGCACTAGTACTAGTTAATAAATAATATAGTAGTTAATTAATAGTTAATAATAGTTAATAAAGAGTTAACAGTCACTTTAGTCATGTACAAAAAATAAATGTAAAGGATGTCGTTCTTTCACTTGTTGCAGACAAGCGCTTCCACCAGTATTATATTAATAGTTTCTAGCAACCCATGAAGTACTGACAGCACACGTGTATGTGTATGGGGGAGGGATCTGCGGCAGAAAAGCAGAAAAACTGCAAAGAAAGAAAAAAAAATCTCTCTGCGAAGTCATAAAAAATCAATATCCAATGTATGTGAAAATAATATTAGCGAGTCAAATGGCATTGCATTTTTTTGTTTTTCTTCCTGCAAATCTCCAAGATCACTTTGTTACCGAAAGTTCAACATTTGTCAAAAAGAAATCTACAATTCATCTTCTGCGTAATCCAAAACGAATTATTCACAGATGATTGCAAAAAAATTTGTTGAACGGTACTACCAATTGTTTGACTAACCTGCACCAGAAAGAAATTGCAATGAATGTAGCACGTAAGTTTAAATTCGTAAAACAAAACAAAAAACTAACCTGGAAAATAAATACTAAAAAATTTGGATTATTTATTGAAATACATTAGTTTTTTAAATTTTATTTATGAATCCTTATTCTGCAATTAAACCAATAAACTTTGCCATAGTTACTTACATAATAAACTTTTCTTTTTTAAATAAATAAAGCACTTAGTGAGAATCAAATTCACTTGTAATTATTATTTGTTTGTTATGCCCCCTTGGGCATCTCCCCTTTAACTATTTTCTCAATTCGACTGTTAAAAAAAAAAAATTAAACTCTTAGTACAGTATCTATATCCAGATCAAATTCTGTTAAATATTTCATTTGATAACTCCCAAAAGTGAACCCTCCCCCTCAATTTCTCCCTCCTACCACTTTCTCTGAATTCATCCAACCTCATCTTAAACTGATCCACGCTATTGCTGTTCTTCATCTGATCTGGCAACTTATTCCAAACACATATTACTCTGTGAGCAAAAGAACTTAACTGGTTAACAGATCTAGTTTTTGAAAACTGCCTTGACAATAATCTTCCAGATCTAGGAGAAATACTAAAAGAAATGCCCACCATAGTTAGAAATGCCATTTATTATCTTGAAAGTCTCAATCATATCACCTCTCATTCTTCTCTCCAGCAAAGTAGTCAATCCCAATTTGTCCAATCTCTCCCCGTAACTGCACTCCTTTACTTTACTTATTAGTTTTGTCACCCTTCTTTGTACGCCTTTGAGTTTCAATATTACATTCCAATTTCCATGTCTAGCCGCTGGAGCCCCGGCCTGGCTGCAGTATTCTATGACGGTTTATTAGAGCTTTATATATCCTTAACACAACATTTGTCTCCCTCGAAATAATATTCCTAACCATCCACCCATCATTCTAGTTGCCCTCGATACAATGGTCAAAATATGATTATTTGCCTTAAATGTATTATCAAACCCCACTCCCAAATCGCACTCTCCATCTATTTCTTTGATTTCTCTGTTGTTTAGTACATATTCAACTCCCACATTCCTGGATCCTACATGTAGTACTTTACATTTGTCTAGGTTAAATCCCAATTTCCAAATGTCCTCCCAATATGATAATTTATTTAGATCCATCTGTGTTATTTCCTTTGATAAAGATCTCACAAGTAGTTTAACATCATCAGCAAATAGTTCTATTTCTAAATTTATATTATTAGGTAAGTCATTTATGAATATCAAAAACAACAAAGGACCCAATACTGAACCCTGCGGAACACCGGAAGGTATGTACTGTGATTCAGACTAATTGTTACCAAGCTTGACCTTCATAGTTCTATCTTCAAAAACTCCCTCACAATATTTACCATTTTGTCAGTAATATCAAAATCTTTCATTTTCACTAGTAAACGATAATGCCTTGCTAAAATCCAGATATATGATATCCGCACTATCCTCCTCCATCAAATATTCATTTATAATGTCAGTACTTTCCAAAATATTAGATAATGTTGATTTACCATGGACAAAGCCATGTTGGTTACAATTTATATCATCCTTTATAAAATTTAATATGTGGTTTCTAATTATTTTTTCAAATTCCTTACACAAAATACATGTTAGAGAAACTGGTCTGTAATTACTTTTTAAATGTTACGAACCTTTTTTATGTAGCGGTATTACTATAGCTGTTTTCCAAATATATGGAATCTCTTCATATTCCATACATTTCCTAAACAAACTGGTTATTGCATTGATAAAGCCTTCATTTGATAAGTATTTCAATATTTTAGGATGAATTTCATCAGGTCCCATACTTTTACTAACATCCAACTTGGATAGTAATAGTGTTATGTCTTTAGGTTCTATTTTTAGTTCATCCATAATTTTTGTTGTACCCTCCCCATAACAATTCTCATGTAGTGGACCAAATTCTCCAAAAGAATGAACAGATTGAAAAAAACTTGCTAGTACACCAGCTGTTTCTCCTGGTGTGTATGTTAAATCCCCTGTCTCATCATCTTTTACTGTACTCACGCTTTTTTTAATTTTAGTTTTTGCTTTAACATATTTGAACAATGGTTTACAATTGTATTTAATATTTCTAACAATCTTATTTTCGTGTTTCAACTTTTCTTTTACTTCTAGTGTTTCATATTCATTTTGTTTACTTACAGCATTTTGATAATATTCCATACTTGGTATAATTCCAAATTTCCTCCAAGCTTTATCTTTTTCTTTCCTTTTACGAGGTAGCTGATTACTCTCCCAAGGTAATTTTTCTAATAGATCCCCTTGTTTGGAGAATTTTATAATAACTTCTGGAATATTTTCTATTATAGATTTTATCTTCCCATTTAATTCCTCCCACATTTCATTAACATCAATTGTTTTCTAGCTATAATTCCAATCGATATTTTCTCCTTTCTCTGACACAAAATCGTTTGTAATCTTAGACCAGTTCCTCTGTTTTCTGTTTATATAATCAAACTCTGCCTTCATTTTAACTTCGATTTCAATCAATTCATGATCAGATTTACCTAACGGTGCTTTCAAACTTACATCTTCTATTATGCATTCATTATTTGAAAAAATCTGATCCAATGTACCTTTTTTTAATCTATTTCCCACTAGTTTATATCTAGTGTCTTCTTCTATATACAAATGCAAACCGTTTGTTGTAAACAACTCCAAATATTCGTTCTGCATTCTAAAGTGTTGACTTATTGAATTCATAGGAGACACAACTAAACACTTTGTCCAATTTACATTTGGCAAATTGAAATCCCGACCATTATAATATCTTCAGATTCTTCTGATGTAAATGGTATCTCACCCATTTGTTCTTTTAATCTATAATCTTCGTCTATCGACAAATCGGAGATCTGTATATACATACGACGACGACAATAACTCTTATTAGCATCGATTATTCTTAACGGCAAAGATTCAGTTTCATCAAACCAATCCAATCTAGAAGCATTATGTACATAAATAGCAGAACCTCCCAAACTTTGTATCATTTTTTCTATCTTCCCATAGTAATATAAAATTTTGTATTGCCAACTGTCTCTTCTACACTTCCCGTAGACAAATGTGTTTCTGTAATACAAATTATTTTATATTTGTTAACAATCAATTTTCGTTCCGTTATTTTGTTTCTTAATGAGTTTGCGTTAGTATACAGTATTTTTAAATGTTCTCTATTTTTCGTTACTCGTTCAAATTGATTTCCTTGGACGCTTTTTCATTGTTTTTTTTTTTTATATTCTCAGTGGTTTCGCTTTTACCATTTTCTTTTCGTTCTTTTACCTGCTTCCTTTTTTCGAAAGCAGCTTCCCTTTCTGTTGTCGTCAAATCTGGATTCATCCATAAAAGTTCTTTTCTTTCATTTTGTATTTTTCTACCAAATTTGTAGTTGTGCAACCACTTTGCATCTTCCTTGTGTTTTAGTGTGACCATTATCAATCGGTCTTTGTTATTAACTTGTTTTCCAAGTCTAACCGTTCTGATAATGTAATTTCGTGATATTCCCTTCTCTTTATTTATTAAACAGAAAACCCTTTCATTTAGGTTTTCTTCTTTTACTTATTTCATATTAGAAATTATGACGTTGTTAGTACCGTTGTTAGTACATGTTTTTTTTTGTTATAAAATAGTTGTTTCTATCATGTTCATACTTTTTTTAAATGCTATTTCCGATGTACTTTCCATTATTTCTTTTTGACCCTTTTTTGCTACATCAGCCAAAGTTTTATTCATTTCTTTTTTTTTTGTTGTTCCAACGAACTGTTAGAGATAACTCAATGTTCAGCTCGTCTTATTTGCCACAACCGTGTTTATATTACATGCCCATTATGGAAATTTTACAATTACAATGACCTAAACAATCTATAATTTTCTCCACCACTCCTGAAAACTATACCAGTCTGATAATACTAAACGAGCAGTGACAATGAGGATATGAGCATAGAATATTAAATGAATATTAAATATATGTGTTGCAAAGACACGCCTCCATAGTTGTGGTAAATACAAAATCAGGAAAAAAAAGAAAAAAAAAGAAAAAAAAAAGAAAAAAAGAAAGAAAAAAAGAAAGAAAAAAGAAACAGTGAATATTGAGGTAGAGGTCGGAGGAAAGAAATGTCAGTTTCCTATGATTAACTTTTTCTTCTCAAGCGTGATTTTAAGTAAAAATCAGTTGTCTGAGAATAAATTTTGTATTATGTAATCTTGAAAAAGAAAAAAAGAATTATCCACAGTTGATTAGATGTTTTGTTCATTTTTTCTTGAAAAAGAATTATCAACAGTGATTAGATATGTTTTATTCATTTTTTCTTGAAAAAGAAAATTGATTATTAACAGTGTATTAGCTATGTTTCATCTAAAAAAAAAAAAAAAAACAACAAGAAAAACTTTTTATTAAAAGTTGATTAGCTATGTCTTTTTCTAAAAAAATAATCGGGAAGAATTGGAGCCAAGTGTTAAAAATAATAACTTTTTCGATTTTAAATATTTTTCTTTTTCTTTTTCAGAGTAGTTGAAGCTATCTTTCCAACGTTATCATGAGCAAACACAGCATTGAGGAATGAAACCACATCATCCAATGGTACTTTGAGTCACATGGGTCAAATTAAGAAGCCAGCGGTGTTTCCGACGACATTTTAATACTAGAGATGCGCCAAGTGTAAATACCATAAAAGGGATAAGCCGCTGTTAATAAAAAGGTGCAGTATGTGACCTCTCGAGATATGGAAGGTCTCGTTCAGGAAGTACTGAGGGCCATCGGGAAGAATTGGATCAAATTCTGGAAGAAGATCCAACAGTTTCAATCAGAATAATATCCTGACAGTTGGGAGTTTCACGATCCTCCTAACATAGGATGTTGCATGACATGGACATGTTTCCATACAACATTCAGCTTGTCCAGCAGCTTCAGCCTCAGGATTATGAGCAAAGACTGAAATTTGCTATGAAATTTCAGGATTTGGTAGTCAGTGTCACTTACTTTTGGGATAGAACCAAGAGGATTTGATTTTGAACCCGACATCGCCAATTCCATAGCGGTATCCATTAGACCATTCACGCACGCATTCGACTTTGTCAGCCCAACTGTCCTATACCTCTAGAAAAGAAGTGAGACAAATTTGTTTTTCTCTACGGAAAAAAAAAGATGGCTGAACAAAAACATGATGGCTAAACGCAATGAAAATGTCTGATAGAATCAACGGATTCTCGTTCCGTCTCCAACGACGTTTGATTAAAACAGATACACATCCACTCATTTGTAAAAAGATGCGCTCAACAGCGTATCCACTATGCTCCTCAACCTCAACTATCTGGCGATGAATAACCGATCAAATATTGATTGATTTTTTGGGGGATCAAATTCACTCAGTCTCTTGCACTCTCATTTAGCATCCTTCAACATAATAAACATCCGGGGGATTTAAAGTGACAAAAACCCGGATGCAACTGGAGCTTCTTTCCCTTTTTTTTGGGGGGGGGGGGGGGCAATTTTTTTTCTTTTCTTTTTTGTGTTTCTTTTTTTTCTTTCCTTTTTTTTGTTTCTTTTTTTTTCTTTCCTTTTTGTTTCATTTCTTTTTTTTGTTTCTTTTTTTCTTTCCTTTTTTGTGTTTCTTTTTTTTCTTTCCTTTTTTTTTTGGTTTCTTTTTTTCTTTCCTTTTTTGTTTCATTTCTTTGTTTTATTTTTTTATTTGTTTTGCTTCTTTTCTTTTTTTCTTTTTTTTTTTAAACTGATATCCATTGCTTTTATGCTTCTCGGACTACAATCTTTAATTAAGAAAAAAACCAAAAAAACCTAGAAAACCAATCTGTTTTTATCGAAACCGAAAATGCTTTTGTTTGTTTACTTGTTAGTTTTTGGAGTTTGTTTTAAATTTTTTTAAATTCTAATCATTACAAACGTGTGTCAATTTAGATATGCAGTATCCAGTGACAAATTGTCTCCGAAAGATTACCAGGAACATTTCAGATCAAGTTCCGACTTGAAAAGGGATTAATCGTTGATGAACAGGAGTTCTTTATTTTTTTTTATTTAATTCTTTTTAAAAGTATTAATATTTCAAAGTTATAAAAAGTCACTTTGGCAACAGAACGAAAACAAAGCTAAAAACCGACACCTGAATTATTTTCATTATCGCCTTTTTACACCCCCCCCCCCCCCATCGAAGGCAAACGATGGCAGCAAACCCAGAGCACATCTGCAGGTAGGGCATAGACATTCTACAACCATCTATTATCATGTCTGCTTCTCGTTAAGTCGCTTCTCTCTATCGCTCCAAACACTTTCTCACACCTGAAACTATTCTCTATCTCTACAAATCTACTATCAGACCATGTATGGAGTACTGTTGTCCTATTTGGGCTTGTGAATCTCTGCCCCATTTGAGGGTTCTTGATAAGGTGCAGAAACGTATCTGCAATTTGATTGCCCCCTCCTTTTGTTCTTCTCTGCCCCCTCTCTCTCTCACAGACGTGATGTTGCTAGTCTCAGTCTTTTCTATAAATACTATTATGGCATGTGTTCTTCGGAACTGTGATCTATTCCCTGCTTCTTTTGTTCCAGCTCGTTTGACTAGGGGTCTCCATCAATTCGCTGTTTTGATACCTCATCGTAATATAACTTCTACACAAGAATTGTAGGCTTGTGGAACTCTCTTCCTGCTGACTGTTTTCCTGACCATACCAGCGTAACCGATTCGTCCTGGGCAAATGTAGTGCTTTAAGCAAACCCTCTGACTCTGATGTGTTTAGTTTGGTCAGATTTCACATTCCAGATCCATCTAATCATGGATCTGTCATTTATAGTGAATGGTTTTCGATGGGTATGGTGTTTTGGTATTAAATAACTCCAAAAGGGTTGATATGCCATAAAACAGTAAAACCAACACACCTAGTGTTAGATATGGGCGAGTAAACCCACTAGTACATAAAACTGTTAGTTGAGAATAATAGGAAATGAAAGTTCAGTCGGGTGGGGATGGGGGGGGGGGGAAGGGGTAATTTGCTGAACTCGAGGTTAGAATTACTAGGGCTGTTGTGGGAATTGATAGAAACAGATGTGACGTCACATGGCTCAAAGAGAGTGTGAGTGAGAAAAGTCGGCAGTTTCTTAGAAGCACTACAAGTGTGGACATGTGGTTTTAAAAATGTGCTGATCTGATTAAACAGTAATAATCGATTTCCCTCTGTCTACCCCCACCCCACAGGTCAGCGATTTGAAACGAAGATCAACGTGAACACGTATGTATGCGGGTGTTTGTTCATGCGTTCTTTGCACTGGCCGTAATCGTCTCTACACGTCGTGCCGGTCCAAAGGTGGTTGTGCGATCTCGTCTCCGTGCTGCAACAAAGACTCTCATGCCAAACAGAATCGCAACTCGAGTTTATAAACAAGTAACAAATTTATTTGTTCCTAGGTTACAAATGAAACCTGTGTTCCCCGATTGAATGGCAGAGTTGCAAAATGAGATCTCTCTATCCCGGTGAAATAGAACATAAGTCAAGCACAACCCTTTAGCTAAGAGACGCAGATGGCTCATCCTGCCTGGCCGGAACCCCAGCTTCAACTCACCGCCAGCTCTCCCCCCCAAAACAATGTCTTGTCACGCCCAATAAGTCCAGCACAACTCTTTAGCTAAAAGACCCAGACGGGCCCATCTTCTCCGGGCAGTGCACAGCTTCAAACTGATCGCCAGCAAACCTCAAACTTCCTGTCATGCCCAGTGGGCCAGCCATCGCCCCTCCCGTCTCCTTCCTGTTGATCGAATCTTTTCGCTGGTCATCGGTGGGTCACCCAAGCACTTAGCCACTTAAGATCTCAACCTGTTATAACTGTCAGACAGAGACTTATCATGACGACAATCTATGAACATCCCAGCATGGGTCCCGCCTTTTATGAGACACTTAATTCCCCTCAAAGGGAAACAAACTTCTGGGGTGGCCCAAATGAAACCCTGGGGTGGCCCAAATAAAACCCTGGAGTGGCCCAAATAAAACCAAAGATATTTTCACTTTATTTTGTGCCCCACCCCCCCACCTCTTTCCTCTGGTCGAGCCTCTAACACTTGCAACGTCCGCCATTCATTTACATCACTAAAAAAAATGCAGTTTACTGTATTTTTACAAACCTCCTGTCTTTAACAGTTTTATCTGGACGTCCTTTTTCAAGGTATGAAAGAACTTATTTGCAGGCAGCATTCCCTCCGTCTGGAAGGATCACAAAAAGGGCGCGTACAGGAGGTATGATTATGAACTTTCATTCATGTATGGCACAAGGTTGAAGTGCAACACTGGAAACTAGCTCAGTCGAATAATATGAATATGTGAGAAACCAGAGATCGGAGCTCAGTCGAGTCCCTTCCATGGAAGTACCGATAGAGTAGAGAGAGATTAGCAACGTCTATTCTGCAAGAAAGAAGCTATAAAGATATTTGGCTGAGATCAAAGTGTAGTATCTGTTCCGATGGATGCTACACCCCTTAGAACCGGTACCGTCTCGGCCTTCGGACCTTGATTCCGCCGGTCTGAGAGATTGTACTGTGCAGTTTTATGAGGTCCACCTTCGCAGGCTTTGCCTTCTCACCCTTTGAGAAGGGGTTAGTTTATTGCTAATCGCCTGAGGCGCCCCTACTAGAGAATGCCGACGGGGATGCCCAGGTATTTTTTCTAGGACAGAGTGCTCTTCCTCTAAGGCGCTGACTTTTTAATCCCACTTTCCGACCTTGTGTCACATCTTACCGCAGTGGGAGAGAGATAAAAAATTTTTTTAAAAATGAGCAGAAAGAGATCACCACCTACTAGATTGTAAAGTCGGTTTTGAACTCTCTCAAAGTAAGAAACGGTGTTCTCTTTAGATGTGGTAGCAGTACCTCCCCATTTGTTTTATTTAAAAAATATTTTTTTTAATATAATTCACCCCAAACAAGGCAGGTCGCCACTGTAGACGTAAGGGGCTACTGAGAATTAGGGTGTAAGTTTAGGGGGGGGGGCATCCTAAGTTGGGAGCTGTGCAGCGAGATGTCTGTTCACATTAGTTTTAAATTTCTGCATGTTGGTACAGTCGGGGAAACAGGGAGCAAGGAGAGAGTTCCAGAGGCCGGATGCACAAGGAAAGAAGCTATTTGAGTAGAAGGTTCTCCGGCATCTGGGGACCTCCACAGTGAATGGATGGAATTAGGGTGTATCTGACTCTTATATAAGTAGAGGATTGAATCGGGAGTCAGGTACTTTCTGGAGCAGTAGAATGATTTAACAATTTTCCGAGCAACTTTAGTAAGGTCAGGATCTATCCTGCTATCCCAGCGGCCCAGACTATCACTTATCACCAACTAGTATGACATGCCACCATTGAAACAGCCAAGAGAGTCATCATAGGTGGGAACACTCCTTCATAGAAAGCCATGTTTATGCTTACAAAGAAATCGCCTTTGTTGTTCAAGTGGGACCTTTTGCAGCGGCGACCTACCCACCTTGCACACTCATCCAGATTTCTCCCTCTCCCGTCAACAAACATTGAAAAGAAACAATGTTAGTAATGTAGGTCACTTCCGCCCACTAACCCCCCCCCCCCAACAATTTCCAGATGAAACTGAACAAGAACGGACGCCGCACATTCTTAAAACCGCGTCCATTAAATTTGTGCGTCCACCGATGTAAATGATGCAATTCCATAAACTTATGCTTGACTAAAAAATTAAAAACCGCATTTTGTTTTATTATTAAATAACTTGAAAACTTTTAAGCCATTCAATAACACCTACATTTTAGGCTGATGTTCAAGAATATTATCACAATTTGATATTGCAGGGTTTTTTTTATATTAAGATTTATCAGATAAAAAAAGGTAAAGCGTGGCAGACTGAACCCCCCCAACCAACACACACAATTAAGCCTGACAGAATGACCTGTATTGAAATCTTAAATTCCTTAAAAGTGCCCTGTTTGCATATGAACAAGTTCAAAGCTGGATTCCTGAGATCAAATAGACTTGAGACACCCCAGAATGAGCTAAGCTGGATTCCTGGGATCAAATAGACTTAAGGCACCCCAGAATGAGCAAAGCTAGATTCCTGGGATCAAATAGACTTAACGCACCCCAGAATAAGCAAAGCTGGATTCCTGGGATCAAATAGACTTGAGGAACCCCAGAATGAGCAACATTTTGCCTTAACCCTGATTGTTTTTTTTTTTGTTGTTTTTTTTTTTAACTTCCGGTTCAATTATAAACTCCAAACAGCCAAACTGCAAAGGGGAGATAACTCAATTGACAACTTGGCTGCTAGTGCAGATATTGTCACTAAGGCAAATTATCACAGTATCTAAAACCACAGTTGCTCAAGAATCTTGATGCACCCGTCTTATGTAAAAGACGCCATACTAGCTGCGAGGACAAAAAGAGAACTAAACTTCCTTTGAATCCCACCATCTTCCGGAATTTTTAAGATGAGGATTGATAATTTGGATTATTCGGACTACTGTTCTCATCTTGGATCTTATTTTCGCAACATTTTTTTTTTTTTTTTTGTTATGTTAGTCTGTCAAGCATAATTGCTATTATGCGTAGGTCAGCCTGTCCACAAGGACCCATGGCGCAATGGATAAAAGTACTTTGCATTAATCAGTTCTAAGTAACAGTCTTCTGACGGTTGAAGGTTAAATCCTCAGTAGACACAATACTAAGAATACAATCACGCATTACTTAAAACTTTGAACCAGTCATGGTTGACGGAGTGAGAGCAGCTTTTAGAAGACGAGGGTTTCTTGTGGTTGACAGTCATGTTCAATTACATAACGCGGGTGTATCACGATTCTTGAGCAACTGTGGTTTTAGATAATGTGATAATTTGCCTTAGTGACAACATCTGTTACGTGAGATGGCACTGACAGCCAAGTTGTCAATTGAGTTATCTCCCCTTTGCAGATTGGCTGTTTGGAGTCTATAAACATAGATGGCTCTGATTGGTAGGCAATTTGCGTAGGTGGTCGGTTTATTAGTATGAAAACGGTAACTTTTTGGATTAAATAAAGGGTTGCGTTCAACATTTCTGCTGCATAGATCCGCGAGTTGGAAGTTACATCGGCTGAAACGTTGTGAGAATAACATTCAGAATTAGAACGGTAGTCAGAATAATACAAATAATGCCGTTAGATTCCCCACTCGAATTCAAAAGACCTCAGTTTCAGTTAAAGTGTTTCGGCACGAGAAGAAGTCACAATAACAATCCCTGGTACTGCTACCTACGCTAGTTTGCTCGTGTCATCATAGAGTAACGGACGCAAGACATGCTTATCTAGATGCCATCTTTAGTCAGTCAATCCATAAACGCAAACAAGGGACACAACTCTATATACACATAGCAAGGGAGGCAACCCTATTAAGTTAGATAAAGCAAACTACAAAAGGTCTGAATCTGATCCACCCTTGCTTTAGCCATGGACAGTTTCATGTAGGATTAGGGCAGTCTAAGATAAGATCGAGATATCAATGTCATCGATTTGGGTGGTCATGGGAGTTGTGTTGGGGAGTCAATTATGCCAATGCTGGAGCATGCAGAATGCCGTGGAAACCACACCAACCCCACAAGCATGACTGGTCACGAGGGTTATGCTTAGGCGCTCTTGTATAAGCAGTAACCGATCTGAGGGAGATAACTCTATTTTTCTTAGCCGCCGCTATTCCGAATTCGCTTATACTTTGGCAAGGGAGATAACTTTGTTTATCGCAGCATGAAAGAAAATAACTTTTATGCCACAAAGTTTATAAACTTTATAACAATTAATAAAAAAAACATGTTACGGTTTTGAAAAAAGAAAAGTTATTTTCTTTCATGCTGCGATAAACAAAGTTATCTCCCTTGCGAATTCGGAATAGCGGCGGCTAAGAAAATAGAGTTATCTCCCTCAGATCGGTTACTGCTTATACAAGAGCGCCCATGCTTATGCCATGGTTATGGCCGGTTGTAGGAGCCATGCCGATGCTGCTTACACCGAAGGTAGGTAGTCACGGAAGTTATGCGGAAGTCATGGTTACAGATAAAAATCTTTGTTTCACTCAAACAAAGACGGATCCGCTTTTGTGTTCGTGTTGATGTTGCAATGGCGTACTAAGTTACTTCAGTGTTTCATGAGTGACGCATCGATGGAGACGCAGACTCCATATGGAAAAGGATTCAATAAAAAGGAGTCGAGTCAGAGAACCAAAGCGCAAGGACGAACTTATAACAATCGACGGCTAAGCCTTTTTCCCCAATCAATAAATACAGTTTAAATATGTTAAAAAGGGGGATCTCTACAAATTCTCGTCTTTCATACTTTCTTTCCCAAACATCCTCCCCCCCCCCCCCCACAAATTCTCGTCTTTCATACTTTCTTTCCCAAACATCCACCCTCGGGTTCCCTCCCCCCCCCCCCCACAAAGAACTCGTCTTATTACCACAACTGGAAAAAACGTTCTTTTATTCCTCTGTGCCTATAAAACCATACAGAATTTCCATAAACAAAGTTTCTGTCCAAAAACTTCTAATCTGTGGAACACATTACAATGCGACTGCTTCCCTGCAGACTACAACACGGTCGTCTTCAAGTCCAATGCCAACAAATACTTGTTGAGATGTCCTCTTGAGTAATCAAATTTCCATTTATCGTTTTCAACCCTCTCATAGTCCTGTTCATTATCCAACTGACAAATCGCATTCACCCTTATCCTCGAGTGGCTTTTGGCCTCAGTCACTAATTAGTCAATGAAATAAAAAAAAAGATCTCCTGCATTAAGAATCGGACAAAACAAGAGATGACGAAGAGTTCATATTTGTTGTCCTCAGGGGTGTATAACATCACTAAAAGCGAAAAGTGTTCACAAAAACTTCTGACACTTGAGTCTGACAAACATTGTGAATATGAAATTGACTGGGACTATGATGTTGATCATGACACCTGTGTGTGCGGGGGGGGGGGTGAAAAGAACATGAGCAGGGGTTAGAGGGGGAGGGGGATCAGAACATGGGCAGTGGTTAGAGGGGGAGGGGGATTAGAAAATGGGCAGGGGTTAGAGGGGGAGGGGGATTAGAACATGGGCAGGGGTTAGAGGGGGAGGGGGATTAGAACATGGGCAGGGGTTAGAGGGGGAGGGGGATTAGAACATGGGCAGTGGTTAGAGGGGGAGGGGGATTAGAACATGGGCAGTGGTTAGAGGGGGAGGGGGATTAGAACATGGGCAGGGGTTAGAGGGGGAGGGGGATTAGAACATGGGCAGGGGTTAGAGGGGGAGGGGGATTAGAACATGGGCAGTGGTTAGAGGGGGAGGGGGATTAGAAAATGGGCAGGGGTTAGAGGGGGAGGGGGATTAGAACATGGGCAGGGGTTAGAGGGGGAGGGGGATTAGAACATGGGCAGGGGTTAGAGGGGGAGGGGGGTTAGAACATGGGCAGGGGTTAGAGGGGGAGGGGGATTAGAACATGGGCAGGGGTTAGAGGGGGAGGGGGATTAGAACATGGGCAGGGGTTAGAGGGGGAGGGGGATTAGAACATGGGCAGTGGTTAGAGGGGGAGGGGGATTAGAACATGAGCAGGGGTTAGAGGGGGAGGGGGATTAGAACATGGGCAGGGGTTAGAGGGGGAGGGGGATTAGAACATGGGCAGGGGTTAGAGGGGGAGGGGGATTAGAACATGGGCAGGGGTTAGAGGGGGAGGGGGGTTAGAACATGGGCAGGGGTTAGAGGGGGAGGGGGGTTAGAACATGAGCAGGGGTTAGAGGGGGAGGGGGATTAGAACATGGGCAGTGGTTAGAGGGGGAGGGGGATTAGAACATGGGCAGTGGTTAGAGGGGGAGGGGGATTAGAAAATGAGCAGGGGTTAGAGGGGGAGGGGGATTAGAACATGGGCAGGGGTTAGAGGGGGAGGGGGATTAGAACATGGGCAGGGGTTAGAGGGGGAGGGGGATTAGAACATGGGCAGGGGTTAGAGGGGGAGGGGGATTAGAACATGGGCAGTGGTTAGAGGGGGAGGGGGATTAGAACATGAGCAGGGGTTAGAGGGGGAGGGGGATTAGAACATGGGCAGTGGTTAGAGGGGGAGGGGGATTAGAAAATGGGCAGGGGTTAGAGGGGGAGGGGGATTAGAACATGGGCAGGGGTTAGAGGGGGAGGGGGATTAGAACATGGGCAGGGGTTAGAGGGGGAGGGGGATTAGAACATGGGCAGGGGTTAGAGGGGGAGGGGGATTAGAACATGGGCAGGGGTTAGAGGGGGATTAGAACATGGGCAGGGGTTAGAGGGGGAGGGGGATTAGAACATGGGCAGGGGTTAGAGGGGGAGGGGGATTAGAACATGGGCAGGGGTTAGAGAGGGAGGGGATTAGAACATGGGCAGCGGTTAGATAAGGAGGCTTCTGAGCAAAAACGAGTGAGCATGAAGAGAGATTTCCCAAATACCTTGTCAATGTAGGTGTCTATTTCTTTTAATTGGTAAAATAAAAATCCCGTATTATATCTACCCTGTGATTATATGGACATGGCTCATTCTTGTTGGTTAGGGAAAAAAAAAAAAAAATTATACTATTACTGCCGGGAAGGCTTTCTACTCTAATGGCTTCTTTCCTCTAAATGCTAGCCTTTGGAATTCCCTTCCTGCTCTCTGTTTCCCTGACTGTATCAACATGCAGAAATTTAAATGTAATGCAAACAAACATCTCGCTGCACACCTCCCCAGTTAGGGTGCCCCTACTTCACAGTAGCCCCTGATGTCTCAGTGGCAATGTGGCCCCTTATTTGGAGTGAATAAAAGCAAAAAAAAAAAAAAAACGTTGAGCGTTGTTAGTGCAGTACCTGGGTATTTCAATTACCATCTGTACCTAGCTTCTTTCACTTTAGTTAGTACGAAGAAAAATATCTGAAGTTTTGTGGAAAAAAAATATGCTACTTCATATTTGCATGAGAGAGAGTAAGTCACTACGATGTGTTTACGTATTGTTTTTATTGGCAAAAAACATTACAAATTTGCTTTGAACTAATGCCGAATACCCTTTGTGTCTACTTTTTTTGCAGATTGTAAAAAAAAAAATAATTAACAAATCACTTAGTTTAAAAAAATATATATATGTAATGTTACATTAATTTGTTTGAATTTATAAAAAAAAAAAACCTTATGTGAAATCCGAACGCGGGTATTGACATCGTAAAAACTACTGCCTTAGTAATGTGTATTCTGCCTATTCCTTTTTCTGTCAACCAATCACATGTTTCTATTTGCGTAAAGCCACACTCCAAAACCACCATAATTTTTCAACAGTACATAAATCTATTAAGTTATATCAGGGATTCCAAGCATTACCATTGATCTGGGGAGTGTTGGAAGGATCCAAGTAGATTAAGGGTGCCATGAAATAATAACATTCAAAACTATTATAATCCAAGACTCAGATCCTCACTTTGCCCAATTGTAATGAACGGTTCTTTCCTTGAAGAAGCCCCCCCCCCTGCTTTGATAAGCTTCTAGGATTGACCTTCACCTCAAATGAAAGACTTACATCAGATCTGTTGCTAAGATCGCTGGAAAGATGGTTGGATCATTCTATCGCTCCAGAAAGTATCTCATTCCTGACGCAATCCTCTACCCCCATAAGAGTCAAATACATCCTCAGATGGTGTACTGTTGCCACATCTGGGGAGGTGCCGCTCAGAGCAGACTTTCCTGCCTTGACAGCGTACAAACCGACTCGGAAATCTAGTGGCCAATGTCCTCTTCTCTTCTCCGCAGCCTCTTTCTCACTAAAGAGAGGTTACTAGTCTTTCTCTACTCTATCGTTGTTTTCATGGTAGGTGTTCGACTGAGCTCCAATCTATGGTTCCCCCCTGTAAAACATTCACAACAAAAACTCGTCTAGCTACAACCATTGTAAATAATTTCTCTTTCTCCCTCTGTGTACCTAAAACTAACCCTAACTTCCATGAACAAAATTTCTTTCCAAGAATTATCCGTTTGTAGAACACAATACCACAGGGCTGCTTCCCAGCTGACTGCAACATGGTCGTTTTCAAGTCCAATGTTAACAAATACTTGTTGAGCCGTCCTCAACCATTGTTACCAATCGTCAGTGTTGTTTCACTGTCCTCCTGACAAATTAATTGACCCTTATCCTCGAGTGGCCTTTCGGCCTTGACTCGTTAGTTATTATAAACTCACGCAGCAGATTTAAATAAGTATCCTCGCCAAAAATTAGGAAAAATAATCGAGTAGAATCTTAATTAAACATAAAAATCAGTTTCATCGCATTTTGATGACTGCCATTGATTTTTTACTTGTTAATATGACAAACTAGGTTATTTCCCACTGAATTAAGTGCGTTTCGCTCGAATCAATGGCGGAACCCAAGAAAACGTAAAATGTCTACGTTTGCAAATGTCGATTGACGCTTCCCAAAAGTTCTACTCGATCATTTTTCCTACTTTTTGAAATCTGCTGAGTAAGTATATGATACTGTTTTTTTTGTGTTTTTTATGGTATTCATACTTTAATAGTCACGTGTCTTCATAGAAGCACCAACAATTCTTTTTGATATTGACTTACGAGACATACATTCAGCGAGGGCCGGGGGGGGGGGTAGGGTTAGGGGAGGTTAGGGGGTTGGAAGGGTTTGGGGGTTAGGGTTATGGTTATGGGGAGGTTACGGTTTGGGGAGGTAGGGAAGTTTAGGGTTTACGGTTAGGATTAGGGGGGTAGGGTTTAGGTAGGTTAGGGTTAAGGTTTAAGGGAGGTTTGGGTTTAGGGAGGTTATGGTTTACGATTAGGGTTAGGATTAAGGGAGGTTAGGGGAGGTATATGTAACATAAAAACCTACACATCTGTCAAAATTTTCAGTCGGAAGAATTTTAGAAAAGCACAAGTCAAACCGTTCAAAGTTTGTTAAAAAAAAAAAAAAAAAAAAAAAAAAAAGAAAAAGGAAAATGTTTATTTTAAAATTAATGTGGGTGGATTATGATTTTGAGCCGAGTTGTATTGAACCACTCAGCTCATTCTCACACAAACGCTTGAGGTCATTTTTATTTATTTATTTGTTTTTTTATTCAACTCTGAACTACAAAAGGTTCATTGTGAACCAAAGTTGTTTACTGAAACTAAAATTATCTCTGGAATTTCTGACAACTTTTTTCCCATTGACAGAGTGAAACGAGACCAGGAATTCTTAAGGTGTGTCTGTCTGTCCGCTTGGCTGCTTGTCTGTCTGTCTGACCGTTCTCCACATGTCAAATGTACATATTTAATTACCTCCCTCCCCACGAGGGTTAAGTTAGACACAAGGTCGATTTTCATGTGGGTGATAGCTAACTACCCAAGAATGGGATTGGGACGAAATTTCTCTTCTGACCGAAGATAGAACAGATACTACACATTGATCCTATATAGTTTAAATAATTAATCAAAGAAAGGACACACATTTGGGTAAAAGCAAAACTAGTCTGTGTGGATCAAATGGAGAAGGGAGGGCACCGATTATTATACAGATTTCACCATAATTTAAAGCTCATAAAACCAATGAGCTTCGAAGTGGTCATGATAATTTTATTTATCTTTAAAAAAAATTACCAAAAAATTCAGTGTTGTAATTTTTCTTTATAAAATAAGATGTGGCACAAGGCCGAAATTATGTGCGCTGGGATGGGGGGGGGGCGGTTGTCGTCCACTTGGTCTATTCTTTATTTAGCCGGACACGCCAATTAAGTTACTTGCGAGCCAATGCCGAAACCCATTTCACTGTAAATAATTTGGGTGACTGAAATAAGAATAACTATGGAAGCGTCAAGGATCCAAGAAATGCAGCGAAATTATGCAGACGACAAAAAAAAAAAAAAAAAAAAAAAAAAACGATAAGAAATCAATCTGATGGATTTAAAAGGGGCTTGTTGTCACTTTATCAAAAGGTGAAAAACAACCCGTCAGAACTTGTTCACACACACACACACACGTCTTTCCTCAACGACCCAATTTTTTTCCGGATGTGGAGAGATTGATTGACAAATTTTCTTAAAGTGCAAGTTTTTCTTTTTTTTTTTTACTCAAAAATAAATTATAATTTCATTTCATTTTTTGGAAATAACACAACGAATCGAAATTTAATATTTAGATCCAAATACTTAAAATTAAAAATTGAAAAAAAAAAAAAGAAAAAGAAAAGTTGGTGTTTGTGGATTATCGCAACAAAATGGCGGCAAACTAAATTCCCTTCCTTATTTCTAGAGGAGTGAATCAAAAGGGGAGATAATTCGAATTTATTTTTTAAGGGGGACTCATACCGAAACGATCATATTCAATTTTTGTCCCTTATAGGCAGTTTTGATTGTGAAAAAATACACTTGTCATAATGAACAAGTACCAAAAAATTCAATCAGGCATTAACATTGTTAGAATAATCTAACTATTTACCGATTCTTTTACTAAAACTGAGTGAATAAACGTTTGTGTCCCTTTTTCCTATTTGCTTTAATGATACAAAATACATGCTAAAATATTCCTTAGTTCTGAGATTGAGTTATGTTTGAAACAAAAAAAAAGCAATTCCATTTTAATTCGCCGTAATTTGTAATTAACTGAACAAGTCACCCATCTCTCTCACTTCGCTATCTATGCATTTCTCTCGCCCTCTTCCACCGTAGGTTCATTCAACCACTGTAATGTTTGATCGTCTGTGAGCATTAAGAGAAAAGTGACCTCTTTTTTCAGCGTTGCTTCCTAATTGCTTTACTTTACCATCTAATTTACATAGTGTGTTCGTAAACACGTATGTAAATTAGATAGAAAAAATAAGGAGACTCACTATTTTTAGTTATGAAAGAAGAATGTCTTCTCACTGTTTTTTGTTTTTTTAATTTTCTGATCTTCTTTTTGCTGGGGATGGGACATTCTACCGGATGCCAGACATTCACCCGCTATCTCAGAAACTCCAACCGAGAGATCTTTTTATGATTCTAACCGCCCCTTTAAGCGTAATTGTTTGTATCTCTCTTGCACTTGGTTCACCGGGTATATTCTACCAGATAGTTTTTGAAATTCTTTTACATGAGCTCGAGTTGCTCCTATAATTACTGGAATGATGAAGATCTTCCTAAGATTCCAGTTTCCTTTCATGTCATACATAAAACCTTGGTACTTAGTTCTCTTCTCCCTCTCAGCTCTGTTTAAACCAGCATCATTAGCGACACTGACTTCAACTAGGGTTGCTGCTCTCTCTCTCCCTCTTGTCCCATATCACTATGTCCGTTTTCCAAGGAATTGCATATGAATTTTCGGTGCTTATGCATATCAGCCCTGACATTGAAATATTTAAAGAATGTATAAACTTTATTATGTACTTACGTTTTAGCTGAAAATAAGATTGTGCAGAAAAAATTACGCAAATTCATCCAGTAGTTATTTAATTATAAGAAAAAGAAAGAAAATGAGTTTACGTACATTTTGACATTTTTGTAAACAATGGAGACCCCAAACCCCGAAATCGTGAAAATATGAGTTATCGTCCTTGACCACTGGAAAATCTAAGATACAAAATGGTGGAAATATCTACCGAGTGATAAAATCGTTAAAATCGTTTTTTATTTATAATTAAATAACTACTGGATGAATTTGCGTAATTTTTTCTGCACAATCTTATTTTCAGCTAACACGTAAGTACATACTAAAGTTTATACATTCTTTAAATATTTCAATGTCAGGGCTGATATGCATAAGCATCGAATTTGCAAATAAAATCAGTGGAATAAATAGCGGTAGTGGTTGTGACCCAACGGGTCACGTGAACGTGTAGTTTATTCTAAAAATTAAAAAATAAATATTGTAACAAGTAATGAATGGGCTATCTTGAAGACGTTAGCCCCCCCCCCAAAAAAAAAAGAGGTGGCTATTTTTTCACGGCTAGTTTTGTCTTTTTTTTTTTTTTTTTTTTTTTTTGAGGTGGCAAATCAAATTAGTCCACCGTGATAATTATTTTCCTGCGCTCTTTTGATATGCTTTTTTTTCCGGTAATATATTTCGATTTCATTTTTAATAAACACGGTTTGATTTTATTATTTGTTTCTTACTAAATTACAAACCAAGTTAATCGAAGCACACCCAGATTGATCAACTAGAGAATCCCGCCCCTATTTTTGAAACTTGTAAAAAAAAAATATATATTTTTTATATTTTATTTCTAAAACAAAACAGCACTGACCCTAAGTTCGGGCGACCCCCCCCCCCATCCTCAAACACGCTAGTATATTTGGCGGTGGTAGGGTTAAGATGGGCCTTTTTTGCTTTAGGTTGTTGAAAAATCATAATTCGGGATAATTGCATAATAAAAGTTTAATAATAATAAAAAATAAATCCGCAAAATTCGGAAAACAAATTTAAAAAATTCTTCTTGTTTGGCTAAGATCAAAGTGTAGTATCTGTTCCGATGGATACTGCACCCCATAGACTGGTATTATCTTGGCCTTCGGGTCTTGATTTACGCCGGTCAATGGGTTTGTCCTGTGCAGTTCTGGAAGGTCCACCTTCCCAGGCTTCGCCTCCCCTCTTTGGGGAGGAGTAAGTTTATTGCTTACTGCCTGAGGCGCCCCTACCGGAGAATGCTGACGGGGCTGCCCAGGCAATTTTTAAACCCCACTTTCCCGACCCGACCTTGGGTCACATCTTACTTGTGGGCGTAAGATAAAAACTGGCCTTGTGCCTAACTCCCGGAGAGGAGTAAATCAATATTCAATAAACCAAAACAGCCATTCAGAGAAGTGCACAAAAATAATTTGACTTGTCACCGCTACGAAAAACAGACAAAACTAATTATAAGAAATAGTCGCCTCTTTGGGAGTAACGTCTTCAAAATGCACCGATTCATTTAATTCTTGTTTATTTGTGTGTTTATATTAAATAGTAATGCTATTAGGCTGTTGACTGTTTTTTTTTGTTTTTTTTTATGTCTCATATATTTGATATGTTAATACAAACATAAATTTTTTTTTTTTTTGTTGAAAAAAAAAAAAAATTGTTCAAAACTATTTTTTTCAAATTATTCTTTTTTGTTGATTTTTTCAACAAAAAAGAAAAATTTGAAAAAATATTTTTGAACAATTTTTTTTTTCAACAAAAACAAATAATTAAAAAAAATATTTTTATACAATATTTTTTTTCAAAAAATAAAAAAAATAATTTACAAAAAATTGTTCAAAAATATTTTTTCAAATTATTTTTTGTTGTTGAAAAAGAAAAAAAAAGGAATATTATTCACTATGGTTCAAAATATACTTTAGCCAAAAAGCTAACCGGAAAGAAAGGGAGGAAATGGGTGCGCCCTCAAGCGAGCATTGTTTTGCAATTGTTTCAATTTGCTTAAAAGATAAGAGTCATTTTGATGACAATACAAGAAATTCAATTTCAATTGGGTAAGATTGTTCAGCTTTCTGTTAGAAAATAAATTTGATCATGAAAAACCTATTTTTGCGAGTTCAGGAAAATATATATATATTTAAAAAAAAATGTAGCCGTTTCAGAATTTTTTAGATGAGGATTGATAATTTAAAGTATTCTGCCTATTAGTCTCGCTTTCGTTGTTATATATATATATATATATATATATATATATATATATATATATTAAAAACATTAAATTAACGTTTCTACCCGTTTATGGCTGACGCTGAATAAGAACAATCCAGCCCTGTGGATTAAATAAAGGCTTCAGTTCAGTTGGAAATTCCGTAGAGATTCCAGAGTTCGACAAGAAAATTCCCGAGTCCGAACAGATGAACCCGGAGAAGGTCGAAAGTTAAACTGACCCAAACATTGTGAAATTAACTACCAATATGAGAATAGTAGTCCGAATAATCCAAATAACAATGTCGACACTCAACAAACTTCAAAAAGTAAGGTTAGTTAACTCGAAGCTAACTCTAATATATTCATTCAGTCACAGGTACAATACACTATGTAATAAACTAATTTAAGTATTTAAAAAAAAGAAAGAAAGAAAAGTCTTAAGTTATAGGAGGGCAACCACACCCCGGGGATGAGGCAGCGCCCGATGACGTGTGCGCGTCAAAAAAAAAAAAAAAGTAGATTAATACCAAAACAAACACAAAAATAAAACTTGCGCTTTTTTTTTACCCCCCCCCTCCCCTTCGTTCTTACCTGCGAGGTGCTCGTTCATCTTTTGATACCGAACTGCTTGTCTCAGCGTTGCTTATAAGTTCCTCCTCCATATTATCCACGAAAACGCAGCCTGGGTACACTCACTATACATATATTGTTTGCAGGGAAAACAGCACAACGTAGCTGTATCCGTTGATGTAACTTCTAGCCAAAACGAAACGCCAAACACGGAAGTCAACCAAGGCAGTACACGACTGAACGTTGGGAAAATAGTAAGTTTTTATTGTACGTCGTGGAAGAAAGGGGAGGATATCATGAAAGGGGAAGGAGGAGACTAAAAATAACAACTAAATATAAATAAAAGGGGAGAAGGGACAGATTTATGCACAATAATTAATCATACACCTAAACGGAACTAAATACGTAATGAAAAGTTTGAAGTCTACAATAATATATATCAGTCCGTCATCGGTAGGAACAACTCGAGTTAACACGTGCGTGTCCGTGCGTGTCTATCGCGACAGCGTTGTTGTTGTTGTTGTTATTGACATTAAATATACAGCCCTGTATGTAGACATTAATTTTTTTTAAAATACACATTAAAAAGTATATTAGTTATAGTGTGGCGGTTATCTTGAACGTTTCAGCTTTAAGATGGCTGTCATTGAAACAACATTATCTTAACGAAATTAGTTTCAGTTTTATAACAATTTGGTTCTAATTGATAATTTAACAAAACCCTAACAACTAAGTTATATTATTATTCGGTTATTAAGTATTGATTGAACCAACTTGTTATAAAACTGAAACTAATTTGGTTAAGACCACGTTGTTTTAATGGCAGTCATCTTAAAGCTGAAAAGTTCAACTATTAGGACAGTACAGAGTAAACTTAATTACGTTCAGCCTCTTTGATTCGTGACGATCCTTGGCATTCTGGCTAGGAGCAAAGTGTATTGATTTACTCCTCTCCAGGAGTTAGGCACAAGGACAGTTTTTATCTTACTCCCACAAGTAAGATGTGACCCAAGGTCGGGTCGGGAAAGTGGGGTTTAAAAATTGCCTGGGCAGCCCCGTCGGCATTCCCCGGTAGGGGCGCCTCAGGCAGTAAGCAATAAACTTACTCCTCCCCAAAGAGGGAAGGCGAAGCCTGGGAGGGTGGACCTCCTAGAACTGCACAGGACAGACCCATAGACCGGCGTAAATCAAGCCCCGAAGGCCAAGACAATACCAGTCTATGGGGTGCAGTATCCATCGGAACAGATACTACACTTTGATCTTAGCCAAACGGCTAAGATGAGAATTTGGTACAGTATTTATTTACTTCTCTCCAGGAGTTAGGCCCAAGGCCAGTTTTTATCTTACTCCCACAAGTAAGATGTGACCCAAAGTCGGGTCGGGAAAGTGGGGTTTGAAAAGCCAGCGCCCGAGAGGTGAGCACTCTTGCCATTAAAAATTGCCTGGGCAGCCCCGTCGGCATTCCCCGGTAGAGGCGCCTCAGACAGTAAGCAATAAACTTACTCCCCCCCAAATAGTTAAAGAAAAATGAAATATACATGCATCATCGCTACATTTTCATCCCACTGTAAATCTTAATTGAAACCTACTTTTACGTCTATGTCACAAAATGATATGCGTTTTACTGGGAGGTCCGCGGGCCGGATTGCAATAATAAAGCATAGCAGGGTGGCGGGCCGGAAGTGGCCCGCAAGCCGGAGGTTGCCCGCCCCTGTTCTAGACTGAGGCAGAGAAATCCTTCTAGACTGAGGCAATTTTTTTAATTTAAATTCTGTTCTCAATCCAGAGTGCCCCCTTTTTTATCCACATTAATCAACATTGTGCCTATGTCATTGAGGACGTTAGTAAATACGGACTAAAGGGGGGGGGGGACCATTCCGTTAAATCGATGAGGGGGGAAACGGGGTATACGTTCCATTTGAGGAAGTAAGTATCTATTTACCTGCCTTCCCACAAAGTAAGACACAAGGTCAGTTTTTAGTGTGGGCGATGAAGTGAAATAAAGCTCCCTAAAAAGGTATCCCTCTGGATTGAAACAAAAATTTAAAACTTGCCTCAGTTTAGAAGGATTCCCTTTCCTCTGACCGCAAAAAGAACAGCTACCATATTCCGAAAAATTTATTTGCAAAAATCAAATTTTAACAATTTAGGCACAAGGCCATCAAAATGTGCGCCCAGGGGAAGGGGTCATCCTCTGTCTATCTTACACTTAACTAGTCTTCGAGTGTCTTCGGTCTCTCTGTACAAGGGTTTGTCAGGACAACCTGACATGAGGATACGCACACCTACAAGTAACCCTGACCAAATATTCAAAATAACATAGTATTCGAAGCCCAAATAAGAACACCTCGACACGACTATACACTGGCTCATACGAGGAATGGTGCACCTTCTCTAAGTGATGTTACCTCAAGTAACAGTACTTAACTGGATACTCCACCAGACCAGATGAATTCTTGTCCCGGAATCCGGTAAGACCAAGAGACCACAAGAAAGATATACTGGACTCTTTGAACTCTCATTCTTTATAAAACTTTATTTTTGGTTGTCACAAAAGTTGTCTGCACTAAATATACGAAATGGCGAATAGGTACGTTACGACGTTAATATACGTCACCAAAAAACGCTCTTCAAGATGGGTGAGGCCGAGTGCAGTCTTTTCCACAAGAACTTTGTAGTTTCAATGTAAAATCTATTGACTTTTTATTTCTAAATTTTGTAAAATGCGGTTAGATTTGTTGAGCTTTAAAACAGTTTAAACAATAAATCAAATAGCTGACAGACAATAAAAGAAATATTTTACCATCCATAACCAAAGAAGGGGGGGGCACAGTTTGATGGGCGCACCCCGGGTCAAGCAGGAACGACTTGTATTGTTGTTGTTGCCATAGTGACGAATTTAGTCCACGTTTTTTGCTTTTTGAGACAGACAATCAGAGACAGACAGACAGATAGATAGAGGGAAGAAGAAATAGAGAGACAAATATAGAGGGAGGGAGGGAGAGAAGGAGACAGAGAGAGGGAGAGTGACAAATAGATAGAGGGAGGGAGGGAGAGAGACAAATAGATGGAGGGAGGGAGAGAGACAAATAGATAGAGGGAGGGAGGGAGGGAGGGAGAGAGACAAATAGATAGAGGGAGGGAGAGAGACAAATAGATAGATAGAGGGAGGGAGAGAGACAGATAGAGATAGGGAGGGAGAGAGAGGGAGGGAGGGAGAGAGACAAATAGATAGAGAGAGGGAGGGAGAGAGACAAATAGATAGAGAGAGGGAGGGAGAGAGACAAATAGATAGAGAGAGGGAGGGAGAGAGACAGATAGAGATAGGGAGGGAGAGAGACAGAGGGAGGGAGGGAGAGAGACAAATAGAGAGAGGGAGGGAGAGAGACAAATAGATAGAGAGAGGGAGGGAGAGAGACAACCAGACAGATAGAAGGAGGGAGACAGATAGAAGGAGGAAGAAAGGGAGACAGACAGAGATAAATAGGTGTGTGTATATATATATATATATATATATAAATAATTATTAAAGACAATATATGTACTATCATATCATCAGATCCTTTTACTTTGTAGTCTCCTTTGAAGATTCAGCTCAATGTTTGTCAATTGATAACAGAGCAAAAAATGGCGGATTAGTTTGATCGCACACGTGTGAGTGTTTGCTCTAAAAAATTTTGTTTCTTCTTTTGTTTATTTTCACCTTAAAATGAAACTGATGTATGATGTGGGTGTTTTTCAAGACACTCTAATCTAAGAACTCTTATTATTTGCGAACTTTTTCTGATGATTTTGTAGTGTTGCAGAGACGATATTGACATACAAATGTTGTCTGGCACAAAACAAATGAAACGGACCGTTAAATATATCTCACAGAAATTTGGAAATGTGAAAAAAATAAAAAAAGTAATAAAACAAACCATGGTTATTGGAATATAATAAAAAACTGTTATATATATATATATATATATATATATTATGGATAATTATATTTTATAAATAAAAATATAGACGCTCCGCATATAGGAGGCGACACAGTGTAAAGGAAATAACTCCGTCTAGCATTCAGGAAAATGCTTCACTGTAGATATCCAAATTCCTTTATTTGTTTTCATCTCAAAAAAACAATAAACAAAAATAATGTCTACATTTATGAGCGATGAAATGTCTGGAATTCTAGTGAAGTATCGTGGCCTGACAGTAAAGTTACTATAGTAAGTGGTCGTGATTTTGTATCTTGTTAAGTTCAGCCATGCTGATGAGCTGTATGATGGCGAAACACGTCCGTGGATAATTACATTTTATAAATATAGACGCTCCCCATATAGGGTGTGACGCATTGTGTAAGGGAAATAACTCCCTCATAGCATTTAGGAAATGCCTCACCATAGATATCTGAATTCGTTTATTTGTCATTGTCGCTAAAAAAAAAACAATATAAAAAATAAGTATATTGCTTGCAATATTTAAATTTTTAAATTTTATACTAACCAGTAATTTGTTATGTTGCTTGTTTTCTCCTCTGATGAGAAGAGCTTATCTTTGAAAATCCATGGATTAAGGGTAAAAAATTTATTTTTATTTTCTTTGCTTGAACACTTGATGATTTAATAAATATTTTAAATTGCCCAATTTTATTTTCATCATTTCATTTCTTTGTCTATTTTTCAAAGTTTTATATAATATATATATATATATATATATATATATATATTGGTACAGAAAAATTAGTACAACATTCGTACCGTGGGTTTCAAGCACGGAAGGACTTCGCCATCCGGCTCTCTTCAGCTTCTGATATATATATATATATATATATATATATATATATATATATATATATATGGTATATCGTGTATTTTAACCGTATAAATGAGGATAAAATGCACGATATATCCTAAAATAATATATATATATATATATATATAGGTCACTTCGTTTTAAAATATATTTATGCAATGTTTTTTATGTTGTTTATTTCTTGAAATTTATAAAACGTGTCTCCAGTTAAAAAAAATCCTTTAGACTTACGTGAGAATCGAACTCAGGTATTGACATTGTAAAACTATTGCCTTAGTGATGTGTAATCTGCCTATTCCTTTTTTGTCAACAAATCATGTGTTTCTATTTGCATTAAAACAGAGAAACTCCCAAAACACCATAAATGTTTAGTAGTATATAGATGAGAGGTGATAGTCAACAGGAGGCTGGATGAGGAGAGGCTAAGGGTTAAGTTGAGGGGGGGGGGTACAGTAATGTTGCAGGTTGAGTTTTTGATGACCGGCCCTTGGCAGGGGCAATGGGAGATCAGTGAAAGAGCATAGAGTATGCGAAACTGCGGATGGGGAGGTGAGAAATATGGCTCAAATCTAGTTTATTGAAAGGGGGAAGGAAGACAGAAAAAAATTTGTAGAATTCTCATATTATTTGGTTTTACCGGTTTTCCAAATGCTTCTACTTTCTTTGACTTTTGTTGCTAGAATTGGAATAATTTGAAAAAACATCCCGACATATTTGTAGTATGTTTGGAATCAGCGATGATTGTTGGTTCAATGAGTGGTCTACAGCTATTGTTGTGGATTAGGTTTATTATTGATACCTTGAGACATCAAATCCGTGGTAAAATTCAGTCATATGAGCAAAGAGAGCATTTTTTATTATTCAACTTAATCACTCGCTTGTAATACATTCTTTTTTCCAGTGTGAGTTGAGTTTCCCCAATATAATTCTTGTTGCATGGATTAGTGTCTGTGACGAACGTTTCTTGCACACTCAAATAATTGGATATTGCCTTGTCAGACTGGAGCTTAAAAATAATTCTTACATTCGCACAAAACTGTAATGAAGAACTTCTGTTGCAGCATAAGAGCACAACTTTCTATATTGGAATACTAGCATCAAAATTCCGTTTAAAAACAAGTTGCAGACTAGCAGCAATCAACCTTTGGTACTCATCACTTTTTAACAACCAAACATCGGACGTTAACCCGATACTTTCAACAGTAAAATAAAGGCAGTACGCACTCGATTTATTAAATTGAAGTAACAGGAATCCTTGCAGAGGGAGTTATTGAATCAAGCGAGTTGCACTGATACTCAGAATTTCTTCTGAGATCCGCAAAACTAGATTAGTAATAAACTACTCGCAGACGATTAAGAAAGTTCACGCAATTCGATGCATCTCGACTCGCATTAACAAAATGGCGAATGGAATTGACAAATTTGGATTTTGGGAGTGCATACTGCAGTTTCCAATCTGCGTTCCTTAGTATCCCAAATGGGCAAATACTTAACACCTGAGGAGATCTCCAACATCAAAACAGATGGCTTGAGGGATGCAGAAAAGGACTATTTGCCAAGACAAGCAGAGAAATCCCAGTGGAGACGGGAAAACAAATGGAACAGAGAGGAAAAATGGACACTCGTATGGCACATGCGAAAAAACAAAACACAAAAAATCAAAGTCTAATGTATGATATGAAAAGAAACTGGAACCTCAAAGAGATCTTGTTCATTCCAGTTATCATAGGAGCACCTGGACTCATGAAGAAGAACTTGAAAAAGTATTTGGCAAACAATTGCACTCAAGAGAACAGCCAGAATCCTGAAAAGAGCTCTCGGTTGGAGTCTGTAAATAGCGGGTGATCATATGGCATTTGGAAGAATGCCCCGTCCCCAGCAAATGAAATAAAATGAAAAGAAAAATTAAAAAACAAAAAAACAAATCAGGCCACAAAATTGAGCCAGAGAGAATGACTACTTTTACCGACATTCTACGCATCAGCTGGTCTCACATGTTCAGACGATCAAAAAGATCGGGCTTGATTTTCACACACGTTTTGCATACAATTGATTGGTGGTCTTAAATTGGATTCTTAGTAGATTAACTGGAATTTTTTTCCCTCACTATTTTTGGATTCAGAGCAAGAAATTAATGTTCATGACCCTAACCCTAACCCGACGTAGCCGTGACCTGTTGGGTCACAACCACTCCCAACATTTATTCTACTTGGATTTCATTCGAAAATTCATAAACTGTGACATCTGTTAAGACATTGGAGAGTTTGAATTACCTACTAAGCACAATCCTCAAGTGTCTTCGGTTTCTCTGTACAAGGGTTTGTCAGGACAACCTGACATGAGGATACTTCACCCTACAAGTAAACCCTGACCAAATATTCAAAATAGCATAGCATTCAAAGCCCAAATAAGATCCCCTCGACACGGCTATACACTGGCTCATACAAGGAATGGTGCACCTTCTCCAAGTAAAAGTACTTAGCTAGATGCTCCACCAGACTAGATGAATTCTTGTCCTGGAATCCGGTAAGACGAAGAGACCACAAGAAAGATGTATTATAACATAGTTAACTGGTCAATTAGGGAGAGGAAGTTATTCACTTCTTTACTAACTCAATGTTTTACAGGTAAAGGAGAACTTTAATGGAATGTTCGAATATCTATGTATCTCATATAGAGATCAAATGTTAGCAACAGGAAGGGGCTCCTTCATTTCTGAGAACTTTGACTGAAGTAAAATTAAACTTCAAATTAAGACATTCTTTTTGTATACTAAAAATAATAAGTCTCTTTACTTTTATAGTATCCTTATTCTTATAATCATCATGATGATATATGTAAATAAATCATCATCATGATATATGTAAATAAAAGTATTATTATTGCGTATTTCTATATGAAAGTAAGGAAACTTATTATTTTGCCATCTAATTTTTTGTGCCATTAAAGTATATTGAGAAAAAGACTTAGAGAAACAAACATCAATTCACATTTAATATTATAATAATAATTATAATAATAATAATTACTAGCGGGACCCGTGTAAATTACACAGAATTTTAAAATTTTAATTTTTACTTACACCGTGTTGTGTTCGTTTTTTTTTTTATTATTTCTTGAAAATAAAACTGAAAAAGTTGACGAAGTTATCGTCTGCCACACTGACCCTAACTCTAACGACGGTGTCCTAATGTAACAAAGCACCCTCTATTTGTTAGTTACACTTACTTTATTATGAGCCCCCCCCCCCTTCTAGATAAGAGTGAAATAATTTTTTTAAATGGTAACTCGTGTACGATGGACACTGCGCATATCTACTGAAAAAGGTTGATATGCCATCCGTTCAAAAAAAATAAATAAAAATAAAAAAAATAATACTGGCCCTCTCTACAACCAAAAGAAAACGTAATTAAATAGACAATGCCCTTACAAACGCCAAAATAAAAAACAAAAAATAGTTTTAAGTTTAAAACAACACAAAAAAGTACTTTTTAACCAGGTGAGTAGCATACAAAGATTCGGAAGGTCGTTGCTTTCGATGTAAGCATGACACACAAAATCACACACGCTATTGTATTAATATGTGTCTTCCCGGTCGTCCCCTCCCTACCTCTCTTCCCCTTCCCCTTAAAATGTAGAAAAAAAAAAATTTTAGAGGTTGGTTGGGATCGAACTATAAACCAGTCGGGCCGAAGTCAAAAATACTACGTCGCTAACCATTACGCCAAAGGGAAATACTTGAAAATGTTTTGAAAATAAAGCGACTTGACTGTTTTTTTAAATCTAGGTGCGGCACGCATGCGCAGAGTTTTTGCCCGAAGCGTGACACACGAACACACACGCTATTGTATTAATATATAGATAATAATAATAATTATAATAATAATATAATCCTAACCCTAAACCGAGGAATATTTTAACATCTCTACAAATCTACAATCAGACCATGTATGGAATATTGTTATCATATTTGGGCTGGTGAATCTCTGTCCCATTTGAGGGTTCTTGATAAGGTGCAGAAACGTATCTGTAATTTGATTGGCCCTATCCTTTCTTCTTCTGTACCCTCTCTTTTACAGACGTGATGTTGCTAGTCTCAGTCTTTTCTGTAAATACTATTATGGCATGTGTTCTTCAGAATTATGTGATCTATTCCCTGCTTCTTTTGTTTGAGCTCGTAGGTCTAGTGGTCTCCATCAATTCGCTGTTTCGATACTTCATTGTAATACAGCTTCCTATTCCAGTAGCTTCTTTCCGAGGACTGCAGCCTCGTGGAACTCTCTTCCTGCTGACTGTTTTCCTCCTAGCTATAGTCTTGATCTTTTCAAAACTAAGACCAATAGGCATCTCTTGTCTTAGCGCTAATCATCCTGTTGTTCTTGTTAGCTCCTTACATCAACTGGCGTCATGCCTTGTCTGGAGCGATTTCCATAAAAAAAATTGTTTTTAATTTAAATGATAGATCTGGTAGGATTTGAACTCTGCATGGCTGATTTCCATAAAACAACAACAACAAAAAACGTTTTGCGAATGTTTCGCAGATGTTTCGCAGATACAGAAAACATTAAATTTCACAGTGACATGAACATTAGCTGAATGGCTACAGTGTCCGCCTTGACTCACGACTAAAATATGATAAATATAACTAGAGTCGTCATCATCATCATATTCGATTTAACATTCGTTTTAGATGCTGAGATGTATTGGACGGCTTTTAGAAATTGACTTTTAAACTTTGTTCGACAGCTCGCTGCCTTCCGTGATCTAAGAATACTGTGTAGGGTAGAGGAATGCACGTTGTATGAATCAACGCCGAGAACAAACACCACAAAACACCAGTGACGACTGGCTGGTCGTTGGAGAGAGATTACAAATTAGCACAGAATTATAAAACTTAATAAATCTTAGTTCACGAGTGACAACTTGTCTGCTAACCCAACCTGTTGTGTTTCTGTTCCATGCAGTTTTGTCGAAAAACAAATTGTATAAAAAAACAATAAAAAAACCAGTTTGACATTTTACAATATTGTCCATCAACAAAGTCTGAAAATATTTTAAGAAAAGAAAGAAAAAAAAACAACCAATTCCAGGTGGGTGGATCAAAGTTATGCGAAGAACTTGAAGAATGCGGACTATTCTTCTTAGCGGCTGGGTTTCGTACACAAAGAACATTTGTAATTCTCTTCTGTTGGTCTATAGACGTCCATTAAAAAAAAAAAGGACATTTCGGATTTAAGATAATTACATAACCCCCATTTTTGTGGTTCCTTACAGTTACGGGTGGGGGAAGGGGGACTGCATGAATAAGACAAAGTGATTAAAAATATAAAAAGAAAAACCTTTTTTCCGGATTCGTATTATTTGGTTTATTCGGACTACTATTCTCATCTTGGTTGTTATTTTCACAACGTTTCGGCCGATATAACCTCCGGCCTTCTTCAGGTGCATCTTTTCGAACTTAGAAATCTTTGTATTGAACTCTTGAACTCATACAGAATTTAAAACTGAACCCATGTACACAGGGCGCAAAGGATAAAGGCATTGATTAACAATCTGTTCTAAGGGACAGTCTTCTCGAGGTTGAAGGTTCAATCCTAACGACAGGCGATGATAGCTAAGAATGACGTAAAAATTACTTAACACTTCTACCTGATCGTGGCTGACAGGACGAGAACAATCTACCCGTGGGTTAAATAAAAGGTTCAGTTCGAAATTCCACATAGGTTCCAGAGATTTACAAGTACGATGCACCTGAAAAGGGTCGGAAGTTACATCGGCCGAAACGTTGTGAAAATAACAACCAAGATGAGAACAGTATTCCAGATAATCTCAATACTACAAATTATTTTCCAAATTCATAATTACGTTTATTATATATATATATATATATATATATATATATGTATCTAATTTTTTTTTTAACTGTTTCAGAAGAAAACCTAACGTTGATCGCAATTTCGAACTATTGTTCTTCGAGAATCGTACATTTAAAAAAAAAAAAAAAAAAGAAACGGTGTAAAAATTCAAGCAATTTTTATTTCCCTCCCCCTCTCCCACCGAAGGAAGGTGTGACACGAATATGACAGGTGAGTAGTGAAAAGACAGCATACAAGAAGACAGGCACTCTGGCCTAGAAAAAAAATGCCTGAGCAGTCCCGTCGGCATTCCCTGGTAGGGGTGCCCCAGGCTATTAGCAATGAACTAACCCCTTCTCAAAGGGAAAGAAGGTAAAGCCTGGCAGAGTGGATCTCTAGGGCTACACAGAACCAAACATCAGCCCAAGAGAAGCAAAGTCACCAGTTTCAAAATGACCCAGACTAACTGATTGCCAAAGACGTATCCTCGACTGGTAAGACAGCTTAAGAAACAAAACATCCATGAGCGGGTAACCAAATAAATGGTTATGTTTCATTACACTTCGTACACATGACTCTTCCCTTGGTCGATACTGGTAACGCTCTGCTGGTTAGTAATGGCAAAAGTTCCATGAACTTCCTCCATCCACTTAAAAGTCTTGCACTACTCCTCTCTCTATTCCGTTTTGGCATGTGTTTGATGGCTTTAAGAAATTGTAAAACAGATTTTAAACCAAATATGATGATGATCGGTGGTGTCTCTACTTTCTGTGTGAAGTGCGTGTGAGAAAATAATTTTTTTGTTATTTTTACCATAATGTCTTGAATACATATGAATATTCATTTATTTCTATATATTATAGTTTTTCATATATATATATATATATATACAACGGCCTTCGTATGTCAACGCTGTAGTCGACCATGCAAATCAAGAATTGGTCTCTACAGTCACACAAAAAGATGCACACAAACAACATCCCAATACGGCGCTGATCCATAAACGTTGCGACTGACGGATGCCAACGGAATATATATATATATATATATATATATATATATATACACTAATAATGCAATTTTCTACATCGTTATCACTTAGGAAGTGAAACAATTGATAAATCTATATATATATATATATATATAGTAAGCTATGAAAATATATTTATGGCAATTAAGCTACACAGAGGCTCCCGCATTTCATCCCGGGGGGGGGGGGATCTTCAGGCTAAAATGCATGGAGTTATTTTTGCCGAGTGTTTTTATATATACGGCTAGCTAGTTAACCAATCAGATTCTTTGTTGTTCTCTCAGCCAATCGTTGGGCTTCCCACGAACAAAGGTTTGGTTAGTGTTACTTTCTATATCCTGTTCTATTGTTCTGTTTTCTTACAGCTTTTCGTAGCTTAATTGCCATATATATATTTTCATAGCTTACTACCTAGCTCTACTTACGTATCGAGCACTGTTGAAGTAAATACTGAAAATTGATACATAAAAAATGATATCTCCTTTAATGTGGATACATGAAATAGTAATATATATATATATCTCTCTATCTCTCTCTCTATCTCTCTCTCTATCTCTCTCTCTATATATATCTCTCTATATATATATATCTATCTCTCTCTCTATATATATATCTATCTCTCTCTCTATATATATATATCTATCTCTCTCTCTATATATATATCTATCTCTCTCTATATATATATCTATCTCTCTCTATATATATATCTATCTCTCTCTATATATATATCTATCTCTCTCTATATATATATATCTATCTCTCTATATATATCTATCTCTCTCTATATATATATCTATCTCTCTCTATATATATATATATATATATATCTCTATATATATCTATCTCTCTCTCTCTATATATATATATATCTCTATATATATCTCTCTCTCTATATATATATATATCTATCTCTCTCTATATATATATATATCTATCTCTCTCTCTATATATATATCTCTCTCTCTATATATATATATCTATCTCTCTCTCTATATATATCTATCTCTCTATATATCTATATCTATCTCTCTCTATATCTATATCTATCTCTCTCTATCTATATCTATCTCTCTCTATATCTATCTCTCTCTCATATATATATATATATATATATATATATATATATATATATAGATATGCAAATTATTTTCTGGAGCAAACATTGATGCATAAAAACTCTTCAGTTAAAAAAATAAAGCTGAGCGTTATGTCCGACATGATTATAAAAGATATTTGTTAACTTTGAAACCTTTCTTATCAGGTTTGGTTTATTTATAAATATTTCTTTTAACTTTTTCGTTTCATAATGGGCCAAAGAAGTCGGCAATAGATTCCCAGATTCTTAAGGAACTTTTTTTTCTCTCTCATAAAATTTTATATTTTCTTCTGACTGCAGCAATGGAAGTGTTACCAGTTGGATTCAAAAGAACATAAAAATAACACATTTAGAAGAAGGAAATGAAAGAAAATGAATAAAAAAAAGAACTCAGAAAGTTTGCTTGTGAAATGGAATATTTTTTTATCTCAAATCATTTTGGGATTTTGCTCTTTTTTTTTTTTTTACTGAAAAGCTCTCATCCACAAAAGGCGTTTATACACATACAGGAGAGAACTTGAATGCTTACGGGAGAGAACTTGAATGCTTACGGGAGAGAACTTGAATGCTTACGGGAGAGAACTTGAATGCTTACGGGAGAGAACTTGAATGCTTACGGGAGAGAACTTGAATGCTTACGGGAGAGAACTTGAATGCTTACGGGAGAGAACTTGAATGCTTACGGGAGAGAACTTGAATGCTTACGGGAGAGAACTTGAATGCTTACGGGAGAGAACTTGAATGCTTCAAAATAACATAGTATTCAAAGCACAAATAAGATTAAATCGACATGGCTATACGTTGGCTGATATGAGGAATGGTGCATCTTCTCCAAGTAATGTTACCTCAAGTAACAGCACTAAGCTGGATACTCCACCAGACTAGATGAATTCTTGTCCTGGAATCCGGTAAGACCAAGAGACAACAAGAAAGATATACTACAACATAGTTAACTGGTCAATTGAGGAGAGGTAAATTAATTTTCTTAACTTCTTTACAAACTCAACGTTTGAGAGATATAAGAGAACTTTAATAGTATATTCGAATATCTATGTATCTCATATGAAGGGGCCCCCTTGACTTCTGAGAACTTCGACTGAAGTAAAATGAAACGTTAAAAAGATGCACAGTTGTTGACAATGAGGAAATTATGAAAAAGATGAACAAAAACAAGACTTAATACACCCAGGATAAAAAGGGCCCCTCAACCCGTTTACCCCAAGCGGGGAAAAAGTCAGCAATTGTGTAAAGCTTCCTGCCTCTGGAAGGGGCTCTCCAGCTATGACAGAAGCCAACCAGGGACAACCATCAGGTCTTGATAAAAAAGGTCCTGGCCCCCTATCTCCACCATTTGCAGTGACAACAAAAAGAAATATCAGAGGCCTAAACACCCAGCCATTTTTAGTTGCACAGAAGAAGGTCTTAGAATAGTGGTAACAATATTCTAAGTTTTGAGAAAAACATCAAATGAGATACTAACAAAGAAAATCAGTCATTTTGCTAAAAGTTTTTTGCTTCAAGTTCTTTATACTATTCCTGCTCCCTGTTTCCCCGACTCTACAGACATGCAGAGGTTTAAAACTAATGTAAACAGACATCTCGCTACACAGCTCCTAACTTAGGATGACACCCCAAACCTACACCCTAACTCTCAGTAGCCCCTTATGTCTACAGTGGCAGCCTGCCTTGTTTGGGGTGAAATATGTTAAAAAAAAAAAATTTTAAATAAAAAAATATATTCAAGTATTTATTCATCGTGTTTTGTTTGGTTGTTTTGTAGAGGAAAAATGTTTTTCGTTCTTGGCTTTGCAGAACATGATTGAGTTTTGCAAAGGGAAAAGAAAAAAAACAATAACATCAATATTTGATGATTTTGGGTCAGGAAGCCGGTATTTTTTAGACAGCCTGATCTGGTAGTGTTAGGGATAACTAACGAAACGATTTATCTCCCTTGCATCATTCGGTAAGGTTAAGAGTTATCACTCTTGTCGATAGAGTCTTGCCGAGGGAGAAAAGAAAACATTGACCACGGATCAGACTGTCTTATTTCATCTCGCGTTACAGCGGCAATTAACTCATTATTTTATTCTGTGTTCAGTTGTAATAAATTTGTTAAAAGTTTCTGCTGATATTTTATCCATTTTTCTTTATCAAATATTATTGAGTAAACCTAAATTACGAGGTTTACAAAAGGTAGCATCAGTCCTCTACATGATAAGATATGAAGTCCATGCACGTCGACTGGTTGACTACAACGGCACATGTTGACGCTGCACACTCTTGAACCTGTGTGCAGTGCGAATCTGAGGCAATAATCATCAACTAGGTTCCGGATGGCTAATGATGGCAGGGCTGTTAGCCTTACACCGTGTTTGGCGAACTAGCAGCACGGAGGAGGCAAGCCAGATGATGTTGGTTGCAAGACATTCTTAGGGATTCAACTCTGGTCTTCATTCTGATCATGTCCTAGCTCTTCTATCCCCCCTCCCCCACCGTTTGCTCCTGAACATTGACGATAGCCTTCGTTCAGGCCATGAATCGGGTAGTTGAGAGGAGATTCGGATGCTTCATGTAGAATACTCTCAACCAGATCCTGACTGGCGCAGACGGAGGCGGCGTTGGTCAGCAATGTGACGCCAGTTGGCGATTTCGGTCAGTTTCTGACGAAAGAGATGAGGAGGATTACCTGGCGCTTACCTAGGTCATCAAAATGTTGCAGATGGCCATTGCCGTGTTCTGAATTACGCCATCCAGTCCGTCTAGTAAAATGGTACACTACGGAAAGAGAATGTAAACTTTGAGATAGATACAGAAGCTGTTGCACAAGAGGAAAAGTGTCGGATGCTTATCAATCAGTAGGAGCCGGGATGATATATTGCACAAGTTTCTAAGTTTTTTGTTGATGTTGGATTGGATCGGTAATTTTGAAGATTGGGGAGCCGAGGATTCTTAGCCCATCGCGATGAGTAATGTGAATCACATCGTATCCAATCGGCATTTTTTTAAAATTGAAATCTTTATTTTTTATGTTTTTATGTTGCTATTTTCTTTTTGCCAAATTTGAACAAAAACGCGATTTGAAAGACAACAAAAAAGAATTCTAACAGCATCAGAGAGGAGCCTCAAGCGACCAAAATACGCTGGTCTTTGACAGATTTGTATTCCAACCGATCGCCATGGAGACGTTAGACTTCCTCACCAACCTAGGTTGATCGATATCACGCCATACCAAGGACCTTCCTAAATTGACTTTGTTCTACAAACATCATTTGAATGAATGCTTCGGTTTACTTTCGACAGCCTCGTAACTCTCGCTTCCCTTTAGTCCTCACATTCCATGAGCGATGTTTCTGACAAAGGGGGAAGAACTGCTGTGTTCTGGGTAGGAATCTATCAATCTAACACTTATCGTTGGCTAGTTTTTGACCTTGAAGTAGTATTTGTTTTTTTTAGCTACTTACATAAAGTGGCTTCACGCCTTGTCTGGGGCGATTTCTATTAAAAAAAAAAAACAACTTCCTGACATTTTAAAAATATTCACAAAGGCTTTTAAAATTTCGCAGTTGAAATATATTATTTAGAACCGGACGGCAACAAAGTAAATTAATTTTTTAACGTTGAAAAAATTTAACTTTTATTTAATCGTAATGGACAGTCTTCTTTCTAAATGATTTTGAATATTTAAATACAAAAAAGCAATTGTGTGCTTAAGAAATGTTATTTAATGTTAACCAATAAATCATTAAAAACATTAAAAACAGAGTAATTACAAACATTTCTGAACGAAATATCAATATGGTTGAATTATTAATTATGACAATATTGAAAATTAGCAAACGAAGAAAAGTAAACTTTTTTGAATGAAATATCAATATGGTTGAATCGAATTTAGGAAAACTCGGCAACGGAAAACTCGGCAACGGAAAACTCGGCAACGGAAAACTCGGCAACGGAAAACTCGGCAACGGAAAACTCGACAATTTTGCCCAAGTAGGACAATTTGGCAATTATCGATTGAAAATAGATTTTAGAACCGTTTTTACAGGAGATATACTTGTAAATACGGGGCTACCCCCCTGCCCAGTGAAGAACATTTTTTTATATTATTTATATACTTGTGCAGTTTACGAACCGGGCTATTTTTTAGATGAGATTTTCAAGTTA
This sequence comes from Sepiola atlantica, assembly GCA_963556195.1. Lineage (NCBI taxonomy): Eukaryota > Metazoa > Mollusca > Cephalopoda > Sepiida > Sepiolidae > Sepiola > Sepiola atlantica. The sequence continues at coordinate 9,942,148 of OY744541.1, read as the reverse complement.
AATTAAATTTTTACGATATCTTTTGTTTATTAAATTGTTAGGTGAAAGTACAGAACAGTTAAAGCCCCCGCCTTCTCACTCCATGTTAAGAATGGCTTTCTAAATAATGTTATTTCAACCCGTTTTGTAATTACGTTACGAAATTAAAGGTTTGGACCGGGTTATTTTTTACCTAAAATTTTCAAGTTAAATTCAATCTTTACGATATCTTCTGTTTATTAAATTGTTACGTGAAAGTACAGAATAGTTAACAAAGCACCACTCCCCCATTCTCCCCATATCAAAAAATCGTTGTCTAAATAATGTTATTATTTCAAGCCGGTTCGTAATTAAGTTACGAGATTAAATCCATCATAATTCATTTAGATTTCTTCGTAAAATTGCCGAGTTTTCCTGTGACGAGTTTTCCGGGCACCAAACATTGAATCATTAATTATGGCAATATTAAAAATTAACAAACGAAGACAAATAAACTTTTTTTAAAAATTATGTCGCTGCTATAATTTAATTGAACAACATTTTTAAACATTTGTCAGCCGATACATTTATGTGCTTGTAAAATCTGAACAAGAAAGAAACCGATGTTTTAAAAAAAACAACAAAAAAAAAAGAGGAAAAATTTGTAAAAGGTTTTAACGCATATAAAAGTATTCGGTTATTGCGAAGATTTTTATATTTTTGTGGCTTCCTGTTTAATCTTGAAACAAATACAGCGTCACGTGACGTACGGATGACCAGAAATTAAAAAAAAAAAACGTTTTTGTTATCATTTCGGGGTTTTGCGAATTTTTATTATTATTGTTCCTTTGAATTATAGTTTAATAATAATAATACATTTATTTAATTATTTCTTTATCTATTTATGTAGTAATAAATAATATTTACATTGAAATTAAAAAAAAAACATTTTATTAATAATGTGTTTGAAATATTTTTTTTTTTTTTAAACCTATGCTATAAGACATTTTATTGAATTAATTTTAACAAGCAAATATCTTAACGCTAATAATAAATTTTGTCGCTCTTGTATAATCAGTAACCGATCTGAGGGAGATAACTCTATTTTTCTTAGCCGCCGCTATTCCGAATTCGCTTATACTTTGGCAAGGGAGATAACTTTGTTTATCGCAGCATGAAAGAAAATAACTTTTCTTTTTTCAAAACCGTAACATGTTTTTTTATTAATTGTTATAAAGTTTATAAACTTTGTGGCATAAAAGTTATTTTCTTTCATGCTGCGATAAACAAAGTTATCTCCCTTGCCAAAGTATAAGCGAATTCGGAATAGCGGCGGCTAAGAAAAATAGAGTTATCTCCCTCAGATCGGTTACTGCTTATACAAGAGCGCCGAAATTTTATTGAATTCATTTTAATAAACTTATCAATCGAAAGTTCTTTTGTTTTACATTGAAAAAATGACATTTTATTGAATTCATTTTAACTAACAAATTATCAACGAAAAGATTTTTTTTTTCTTAATAACGTAACTTTTTATTACATTTCATAACATTTTCTAATCCCACAATAAAATGTTTTTTTTTAAAAAACAAAACAAACAAAAAAAACTTCGAATAAATCAGAAATTATAACAAACATTTTTTTTTCATTTCTGGTCATCCGTACGTCACGTGACGCTATATTTGTTTCAAGATTAAACAGGAAGCCACAAAAACATAAAAATCTTAGAAATAACCAAGTATTCTTGGAAAACTTCGGGCACTTCTGCAGTTTAGATCTCACTCACAATTTATTTGTTTTTCTTTTTTGAAGGCAGGAGCAGACAACACACCGGAAGTAACAGAATTAGATGTGTTTATCCCAAATGACAATAACAGCGAACAATGTTTCTTTATTGAATATTAAAATAGTTCATTTAATAATGTAAAAATTTATAAAAATAAATGTTTTTTTGGTGCTTATTTAGAATAGGCTCCCTGCAGAAAATTATTTTCATGTAAAAATCATTATTTTGTACTTACTCAGTCATAGTTTCTCACACTCACGGCACGAAAAAGAATTTAAAAATATCAAGCAGAACTTTAATTAGAACGATTTTTCCATTTCGATGTACAACCTCTATTCGCTGACATTTTGGGTGTGAGCCGACATTTTGGGTGTGAGCGATCGATGGAATAGCCAAGGGCAATAACTCCGTTTTTATTGTTAGAATTTAAAAAAGAAAGAAACACATATGCAATAATAATAAAATATATATTTATTAAATAAAAAAAATAGAAAATTAAATAATTATTTTTTATTTCTTCACCGGGGTACTTTCCACGATATAATTTTCTTGTTTTTTTTCTTATTTACATGGTAACTGGGGCCCTTAGTTATCTATTTCATCAATCGGCCACACCCAAAATGTCGGCGAATCGACGTTTTATATCGCCCTTATGGAAATGGAAAAATCGTTCTAATTAAAGTTCTGCTTGATATTTTAAAATTCTTTTTCGTGCCGTGAGTGAGAAACTATGACTGAGTAAGTACAAAATAATGATTTTACATGAAAATAATTTTCTGCAGGGAGCCTATTCTAAATAAGCACCGTTTTTTTTATTGTATGAATTGAAAATTTCTCAAAATAGTCAACAGTAATTTTTAAACGGAAATTTATCATTTAAAACGAAAATCCAACAAACAAACAATCAACATTGTTTTGTTTTTTTTTATAAAACTTTGTAAAACTACCAATATCTCGCAGATTGAGGCAATTCAAATACATTTTGGGATAAAAAAAAAAAAAAAATTCAGTCTAACACTTCCGGTTGATTGGGTTGAATGAATGGAACTCTTCAATTAGGATTTCTGATCACAGTGAGTGACAGCTAAACTGCAGAAGTGCAAAACTTTGACTAAATATGATAAATACATTTTTTCATAAAAATTTAAAAACAAAAATGAATGCTTTCCAGAAAGGCCCCCAAATACACACAGCAAGTTTTTAAGTTTTGGGCGAAATTGAGCTTTAGAGGCCCCTAAAAGTTAAACAGTTCCGAATAAAATAGCCGACCCACAACACAAAAAGGAATATGGATACTAGAAATTGAACCTTTGATTTACTCTCGGCAGCCTGGAAACTCTTACCCCCCTCCCTCATTCTGTTCTTTAGTCCTCACATTTCATGAGCGATGTTTCTGACAAAGGGGGAAGAATTGCTGTTTTCTGGGTCGGCTGTTGTTTTGAGTAAGTGGTATGTAGAGATTTTCAATCCTCCTATAGTATTCATTATCATTCAACTGTCAATCTCCTTAACCTTTATCTGTGAGTGGTTATTGCTTAGATAAGTGGTGACTCCTTCGAAAAAATTTGTTATATATATATATAAGGCAAACAGTGAGATTCTTGGTTCGTATTGCCACTCGAACTTAGGGTTAGTAGTAGAACATGTGTTTTTAAAACTTAACTTGGTCAATCAGAATATTTTGGAGGTAAAGAAGCAATAATGTAACGATTTCACAAAGATTTGAGCATTATTAACGTCACTGAAGGGATGAGAAAGTTTGGTAAACAACATGGCGGATTAAAATCTGATTTTGAAATTGATTTAACAAGAATAAAATTTAAATTTAGTTTTAACTTAGAAGTCATAAAAAACACATGTCCTACCACTAACCCTAAGTCCGAGTGGCAATATGGAGAAACAAACACCGCAAAAGGTTTGCACAGGAATTGTTAAAAATCAATTTATACGCTCGGGGACACTTAAAACTCAATTTCACCCGTTTTTAAAAATCCTACAAAGAAAAAAAAGAAAAAAGAAAGCGGGTATTTCCAGTCTCTTTAGTTTTTTTTAGGGTTTTTTTCCATTAAAACTTAATTTATTCGCATGTGAATTGTTGGCAATCAATTACATAACAAAAAATGTTCTTTGATACAACAGGGGCTCATGTGAAAATTAATGTTTTCCTTTGGTTTGGGAGTAGCAAAATAAATTAGAATTCTTTACTTTTACCATTAAATTTTAATTAAAAACCAGAATTCTTTACTTTTACCATTAAATTTTAATTAAAAACCAGAATTCTTTACTTTTACCATTAACTTTTAATTAAAAACCAGAATTCTTTACTTTTACCATTGAATTTTAATTAAAAACCAGAATTCTTTACTTTTACCATTAAATTTTAATTAAAAATCAGAATTCTTTACTTTTACCATTAACTTTTAATTAAAAACCAGAATTCTTTACTTTTACCATTAACTTTTAATCAAAAACCAGAATTCTTTACTTTTACCATTGAATTTTAATTAAAAACCAGAATTCTTTACTTGTACCATTAAATTTTAATTAAAAACCAGAATTCTTTACTTTTACCATTAACTTTTAATTAAAAACCAGAATTCTTTACTTTTACCATTGAATTTTAATTAAAAACCAGAATTCTTTACTTGTACCATTAAATTTTAATTAAAAACCAGAATTCTTTACTTGTACCATTAAATTTTAATTAAAAACCAGAATTCTTTACTTTTACCATTAACTTTTAATTAAAAACCAGAATTCTTTACTTTTACCATTGAATTTTAATTAAAAACCAGAATTCTTTACTTTTACCATTGAATTTTAATTAAAAACCAGAATTCTTTACTTGTACCATTAAATTTTAATTAAAAACCAGAATTCTTTACTTTTACCATTAACTTTTAATTAAAAACCAGAATTCTTTACTTTTACCATTGAATTTTAATTAAAAACCAGAATTCTTTACTTGTACCATTGAATTTTAATTAAAAACCAGAATTCTTTACTTTTACCATTAACTTTTAATTAAAAACCAGAATTCTTTACTTTTACCATTAAATTTTAATTAAAAACCAGAATTCTTTACTTTTACCATTAAATTTTAATTAAAAACCAGAATTCTTTACTTTTACCATTAAATTTTAATTAAAAACCAGAATTCTTTACTTTTACCATTAAATTTGAATTAAAAACCAGAATTCTATTAGTCTATTAAAAGCTTCAAAATTACTTTCGAATTTCGAAATTCAAAAGTAAATAAAGTCAGCCATTTAATTATTATTAATGGCTTAAAAATGGTTGACGTGTTTCTTATGGTGAAAACATCGACAATTGAAAAGTCATTTTCAAGTTTGATAAATAAAAAGTAACAGTTAAAGAATTATTCAGGGCAATTGGAAAGCAACTCCCTTTTATGAAGTGTTGGCAATTTATTACTGAACTATAATTCTTACAAGAAATGAACACGGTAAAAAAAAGTGTAACGCCTAGGGTTGCATTTAGTATTCAATATGGACGTCAGTGTAGCATGGATCCTGGCTTGGATAGGGTATAGACGATGCTGCTAGCCAAAAAGGATTAGGAAGTTACTTTCCACACCGCCTGTAGTTCATTTGTGTTGCAAAAATAAAGGAAAACATACATTTACCTTGCCGAATCAAAGAATCACCTCTTTGACTTAACAATGTTAGTATTCATTTCAAAACTTGCTCACAAAGATTTCACAAGTGATTCATTCAAACTTTCACCGCTTTTTTTCTTCTTTTTTTTTTGTTACATTAGGTTTTATAACTAAAACGATTTTCAGAATTGCAAACCATTTTTTTTTTTTTGGTCTTCATAGAAACTATAAAAGATGCTGCAAACTTACCTTCTCTTTAATAAACTCGTCTGTGTTGGTTTTGTTCCTTCTCATTTGACACGATTAAATAATCTGAAAATAAATTTAAACAAATTTCGCTGAAAATTTTTTCGGAATTAAATGAAAACAAAACCAAAAAAAAAAAGAAAAAAAAAAGTAAAATGTGGCTTATCTGTTTTTTTCACACAAAAAAAATATCAATTTCCTCCGACTGCTTTCCTTTGAAGACAGTTCCAACGCGCAGAAATTTAAATGTAATGTGAACAAACATCTTACTGCCAAACTCCCCACCCTGGTTGTACCCTATAAATCTGGCCTCTACCACAGTAGCCCCTTATGCTTCGGTGGCAATATGCCTTGTTTGGGGTGAATAGGTTGTTTTTTAAATTAATAAATAAAAACTTCCAGTTAACAAACTGGCCATTTTCAATTAATATTTCCTCACAGATTTCGTAATAAATCTCAAACAAAATTTACGTTTAAACAAAATATTTCCGGCCCAAAAAAACCTACTTTCCAATGTCCTTGGCTAACATGGAAATTCTCTTGACGACCTCCTAGCAATGACTCTTCTAAATGAAGAACTACAAAAGTTGAGCCCATTTCTTGCCCGAACAGCAAAGTCAAATAATAATTCCATGCACCATCTTTTTTTTCTTTTTTTAATTTGATATCAGTCGCAAGGTTAATTTGCATATTAGTTTTGAAAAAGGACATTTTATTCATTAACTATTATTCGTTATTATTTTTTTTTAATTCAACGATTGTTTTGATTTTAATATAAAAAATAGTTCTGTTTCGCAAGACTGTTTTATTTCCTAGACAAATATTTAGCATTTGTGTTCGAATATTCTTTTCTTTAGAGAAAGAGAGTAAAAGAAAGAGAAGGGTGAGGAAGAGAGAAAAGGGTGTGGGAGAGAGAGAGAAAAGGGTGTGGGAGAGAGAGAGAAAAGGGTGTGGGAGAGAGAGAGAAAAGGGTGTGGGAGAGAGAGAGAAAAGGGTGTGGGAGAGAGAGAGAAAAGGGTGTGGGAGAGAGAGAAAAGGGTGTGGGAGAGAGAGAGAAAAGGGTGTGGGAGAGAGAGAGAAAAGGGTGTGGGAGAGAGAGAGAAAAGGGTGTGGGAGAGAGAGAGAAAAGGGTGTGGGAGAGAGAGAGAAAAGGGTGTGGGAGGGAGAGAGAAAAGGGTGTGGGAGAGAAAGAGAAAAGGGTGTGGGAGAGAGAGAGAAAAGGGTGTGGGAGAGAGAGAGAAAAGGGTGTGGGAGGGAGAGAGAAAAGGGTGTGGGAGGGAGAGAGAAAAGGGTGTGGGAGGGAGAGAGAAAAGGGTGTGGGAGGGAGAGAGAAAAGGGTGTGGGAGGGAGAGAGAAAAGGGTGTGGGAGGGAGAGAGAAAAGGGTGTGGGAAGAGAGAGAGAAAAGGGTGTGGGAAGAGAGAGAGAAAAGGGTGTGGGAAGAGAGAGAGAAAAGGGTGTGGGAAGAGAGAGAGAAAAGGGTGTGGGAAGAGAGAGAGAAAAGGGTGGGGAAGAGAGAGAGAAAAGGGTGGGGAAGAGAGAGAGAAAAGGGTGGGGAAGAGAGAGAAAAGGGTGGGGAAGAGAGAGAGAGTGTGGGAGAGAGAGAGTGTGGGAGAGAGAGAGTGTGGGAGAGAGAGAGAGAGGGTGTGGGAGAGAGAAGGAAGAGAGAGACAGACAGACAGACAGAGGGTGGGAGAGAGACAGAGGTTGGGAGAGAGAGAGGGGGTGGGTGGAAGAGAGAGGGGGTGGGTGGAAGAGAGAGGGGGGAAGAGAGGGGGGAAGAGAGAGAGGGGTGGGGGAGAGAGGGGGTGGGGGAGAGGAAGAGAGGGAGAGGGAGTGGGAGAGAGAGAGAGGGTGAGAGAGAGAGGGTGGGAGAGAGAGAGAGGGTGGGAGAGAGAGAGAGGGTGGGAGAGAGAGAGAGGGTGGGAGAGAGAGAGAGGGTGGGAGAGAGAGAGAGGGTGGGAGAGAGAGAGAGGGTGGGAGAGAGGGGAGAGGGAGGGAGAGAGAGAGAGAGGGGAGAGGGAGGGAGAGGGAGGGAGAGGGAGAGAGAGGGAGGGAGAGAGAGTGTGGGAGGGAGAGAGAGAGGGTGTGGGAGGGAGAGAGAGAGGGTGTGGGAGGGAGAGAGAGAGGGTGTGGGAGGGAGAGAGAGAGGGTGTGGGAGGGAGAGAGAGAGGGTGTGGGAGGGAGAGAGAGAGGGTGTGGGAGGGAGAGAGAGAGGGTGTGGGAGGGAGAGAGAGAGGGTGTCAGGTTGTATATGAAAAGAAGTCAAATAAAGTTCTCGATCATATAAGAGAGCTAATATAATTAATTTAGATACTGTATATTACATATTTCAGCAATGTACCGCAGTTTCATCCAAAAGGGCAGATTTAGACATCTTTAGTAAATCTTCGTGCCCAGTGGAATCATCGGCAAGCTGAAATGATTGTAGTCACGTCCCGATAGGGAATGGCGTCAACAATGACAGAAAACGGTGTATCTCCGAGGGGGTCCCCGAAAAAATCCGGTGTGGGATAGTGATTAACTAAGACTTAAGGGAGTTCGATGTTAGTTCGTGTATGAAAGGCCTTCATTTTATTCCCTAGCAAGATTTATTTATTTATTTATCTGTTCTTTTTGTAATGTTATTGTTTTACCTAGTCTGAAAAAATACGAAAGGGGCGGCTATATAGTTTGCCGTTTGGGTTTGTGGAATTAGGGTGCTTTTTTGTTGTCGTTTTTGGGAATACATTTATGTATCGGATTAATTGTTCGATATAGTGTTGAAAAGGATGATGCAATAATGTTTTTATGGACTTAACGTGTTTGTTTATTTTTGTTTATTGAATTGGTGTTTTCGTATTCTCTAGATCTTAATGGGAGGAAAGCGGTGTTTCTGTTGATATGTCCCGTTTATAACCAGTAGTGTTGAAAACAAAAATTGGTTATAAACGAAATGATGGATGCTATCTGTTATTTCCGTTTGAGGGGTATAAGTTTAGTCTCTGGGTGGGGGTTGTTAACTTCTATTATATTGATGGTGTGTTAATAATATTAATATTTAGTGTATTTCAGAAAATTTATTAAATTCTTTATCTTATTATTTTATTTTATTCTATCCTACTTGTACGCGTACTTCCGTCCATGCGCACCGGCAAATAAACTTATATACACATACGTGCATGGAACCACAAGCATGTCTACATGGAATTACAAGCATGTCGACATGGAATTACAAGCATGTCGACATACAACATCTGCACGCATATGCACGCACGTACACACATCTACACTCACATGTACGGGGGGTTATCAATTTTATATTTTTTATTTTTTATTATTTATTTTTGTGTTTTTGTTATGTTATTAATTTAATCTTTTATTTATTTTCTTAATATTATTTTATATTTATTAATGATATGCTCCTATACATGCACTTGCACACACGTGCTTGTACATACACACGGACGTATACACATGCATGTACACTCATCTTCATTTATACAGAGATGGGCGAGTGATTTGAGAATCTATTATATGGACTGTATGAAGCGGGGGGGGGGGGAGGTTCTTAGGGGTCAAAAATTCTTTCGTTCTGGGGTTTCATGTATTTACCGTGATAGGAGGGTCACATGGAGATAGGGTATCTGCTGATAAGTGTATAAGCTGCTGTAGATGGGGTTAGTTTTAGTATGGATGATGTGATTATCTGTGGTGAAAGGGTGGAGTGTTTATTGATGAATGTTTTATCTGTGGTTAGGACTAGGTTGTATCAGGGTATGCGGGGTTTATGTAGTTGCGCCCGTGGTGTATTTAACATATATCTGAGGGGGGGGGTATTTTGTACGTAAATAGAGAGATAGGAATTTTGTTATGGGTTTAGGGAGGTCTTGGAGAAATTGGTTATTTTGTATGTTTTTAAGAAATACTTTACTATCTTTTTAGAGGGGTTTAAAGGGATAATTGGTAGGTTATGTAATATTGTTATCAGACCATTGGGCTAGCATGAATTTTCTTCTGTGGGGGCATTTTCTGAAGACCTCGGTTTTTATGTTCGTGCAGTTTATCGAAGGGTTGTTGATAGCTTGTATAATTCTGAATTTCTCAGTAGTGCACAAAGGGCAGGTCCTGGAAGTGGGGCTGTAGGATTTAGGCTTGTCTGTAATTCTCCATTCTATTTTGTATGGGGTGTTGGACTTCTTGAGATCCCATACGTGGGTTGCCAGTGTAGTTATGTGGTATTTTGGGGGTATTTGAAAGTGTTGTTGTGGGCGTAGAGTCTTTGTTTAAAAGATCCTTGGGTCATTCCGATATATATATCCTCCCTTTTGGTATCCACCCCGGATATAACCTTGGCTTCATAAACAACGGAGCTGATTGTGCATCCTCCGCCCAAGGGGCAAGTCTCACCTCTTTTGCAAGAGCAACAGGGTTTGGGTGAATTAGTTGGTGGTTTGGAGGTCAGAATGGATCCCACGGACTGAAAACATGAATAGCTAGTTTTTACTGTATTTCTGTTAAAAAGTTTATGAAGATTATTTGATGGTGGGAAGTGCTTGTCTATTAATTTGAGAAATTGCTTACCTACGCTATATTTGACGCTGAGGGAATAAGGGGGGGGGGGGAACCAGATAATATTTCTTTGTCTATTGCGTCTGTGTTGACTGGTGGATTGGAAAATCTCAGGTGTGGATGAAAGGCTGGAAATTCTTTTACTAATATTGGGTATAAGGTTCTTAAATATGAGAGTGGGGTGGCAGGATTTGGTGTGGATGTACCGGAGTTGTTCGGTGGGTTTGTGGTATGGCCTAGAAATATTATCTGGTTCGTCCCCCCCCTTATATTAGCTCTCTTATATGATCGAGCACTTTATTTGATTTCTTTTCATATATATATATATATATATATATATATATATATATATATCTCACTGACCAAGTAGATAACCTTTCTGAAGGGAAAGATTCCCGACTACGAGTCAGTGGCGATTTGGAAACCGGGTTCGAGCCCCCCGACCGACGTAAATTAACATCCCTACACTGAAGATTGCGTAAGCATGAAACATCGATGTCTGTAGGTAAAATAATTAATATTTACTTAAAAACTATTCATTTATATATATATATATATATATGAAGAAGAATGGAAAGGAATTAGAAAAGCAAAAGCCAAATCAAAATTCAATTCAATTGCTCAGAGCAAGGTATATTCCGCAACAAGGCAATTTATTCAAGTTAAATTTTCCCCAAGCCAGGCTTTTCAAAGATCAAAATCTTATCATCAGAGGATACCTCTTATTGGACTTTTTACCCTTTTGGATTTTCTATTTTCGCCACACCTGAAGTTGTGGTTTCTTGGAATTTAACTTTGAATCCTCTCTCATTACATCTCGTGCCTTTAACGACCTACCTATCTACATCTTACTCTCTCCGCTGGACTTTTCGACACCGGACTTTTTGGCAGTCGGACATTTGCTTGCATTCGGGCAGAGTTTTGCCCTGTGTTTCTTTCCCTACAACTTTTATCTTATTTTTTCAAATTTTAAATCTTGGCCTTTGCCAACTTATCTATCCCAGCGACTTCCTCTGATGATAAGATTTTGATCTTTGAAAAGCCTGGCTTAAGGAAAATTTAACTTGAATAAATTGCCTTTTTGCGAAATATACCTTGCTCTGAGCAATTGAATTGAATTTTGATTTGGCTTTTGCTTCTCTAATTCCTTTCCATTCTTCTTCATATCTACCTGCTCTATACTGGATATTGAGCTGTATACTCTTCACAATAGGTTTTACCTTTCCTAAAAGTTCGCTTTTAGTACACCACTTTATATATATATATATATATATATATATATATATATATATATATATACATATACTTTATATATATATATATATATATATATATATATATATTACTAGACGAACCGTCTGAAATAACCTACTAAAACTTGATCTTGTTTTTCATGGTTGATTATTTGTCTCCAGGCACACTAGTTGACGTCACAGAGGTATGACGTCATCCACTACATCAGGTGACAGACATCTGGAAGAGATCCTTTATAACGTCATAAACGCAGAAGTCATAAACTTATGACATCATCCATCAAAGAGAGGGGGGGGGGAAGATCTTCTATTAAGTTTGGTATTTAAACCCTTTGGTTCACAAGTCATCTACGAGACGGGCGTCTAGACCCTTGGAAGGGATCTTCTATGTTTGGTTGAAAACAGCAGCAGCAACAACTTGGAATTTCCGAATATGAAAACATTTTGGAATTTTTATAACTAAAATTATGGGCCCAAATTCTAGTATATTAAATATTAAATTGTTTTTAATACCGATACGCAGTTAAAATAAAATAAATTGTTTTTGAACTATTAAAATAATTTCCAATGCTATTGATAATGTTTATCCATTCATTTATAACAAAATTCCAAGTCCGAGCTTTTAAGGACGTTAATATGACGTCATTTGAAACTTTTTTTTTTTTTAAGTATTGGAAAACATGTCTATACACCCCAGCCTGCAACAAATGTACCCTTAAGAGACACGCACACACACACACACACACACACACACTCACACACACCTCGTAAAAGCTAACATAGGACCATACCCCCCTCCCCCTCTACCTCGTCGAATCAACGTAATCTCTAAAAAGAGGAGTTGACGGAAGATCAAGTCATTTGTTGGCATCTAATAGTACATTTCCATTTACACCTGTATTTATTCCAGGTATTAATTAAAAAAAAAAAAATGTCCGCCTTAGCATGTAATAACTTGAATAAAGAACAACAATTTAGTTTTTTGTCGTTGAGCTGCTGATCGATTTATTTATTTTTAATTAAGATCAATTATTTCGTTTATGTGATACCACCTCCATTTTCTTTTTGATGGCGGAGGGGGGCGAAAGTGGATTCAGTCGGTTTTAGCAAAAGAAGGGGGGAAGTTTATACAATCATAGATGATGACAACAACGGCTGAGATCAAAGTGTAGTATCTGTTCCGATGGATACATTGTCCTATGCAGTCCTAGGAGTGTCACCCTGCCTTCTCACCCTTTGAGAAGAGGTTAGTTTATTGCTAATAGCCTGGGGCGCCCCTACCGTGGAATGCCAACAGGGCTGCCCAGGCAACTTTTGTCAGCCAGAGTGCTTTTCATTCTCTAGGGCGCTGGCTTTTCAAATCCGACTTTCCGACCTTGTGTCACATCTTACCGCTGTGGGAGGAAGATAAATACATTATCAAATGTTCAGAAGACAATATCATCAGCTAATTTGGTGTCGTCCGTTTTATGACGTAACGCCTTTGCATGCTATTCAATGTCGAAAATCAATACTCACCGTAATCGATTGGACACAAATTGCTTTTGGTTAGGAGCAAAGTGTAGTATCTGTTCTGAATCTACACCATCTTTTCTGTCCTCGGTCAGTGAATAAGAAATCATTCTAGATTGTGGTAATTTTCATTTTGGTCCCAATTCAGAGTGACCCTTTTTCGCGAGACGGGTTTTCTCCACATTAAAAACCGACCTTGTGTCTAACTCTGCCCTCGTGGGGAGGCAAGTAAATAAGGACACAAATTGCTTTTTAATGAAATGAGAAGTGGCATGATGGCATAATGCTTTTTGTATGTCTGTTATGGCATATCAACCCCTTTAGGGTAATTTAATGGTATACAATTGGAGGGGAGGTAATGGTGGGTGCATACCTTTGCCAATGATGGTAGTACGTAATTTAATAGAATATTTTCAATTAAACTTGGCATATCAAATTCTGTATCCGTAATTGTATCCAGAATCGAACATAAAAGATCTGCTTCAAGGCCATACCTATAACAGGCCCAGAGATCTAACATTTGGGAAGCTCCACAAGAGGCAAGATTTCCACTTTGTCAGCAGATGTCGGTTAAACTGCTGACAGTTCACTCTTCTTGCTCAGAAAGGGAATTACTCAAGTCTGCCAATTTTAAAAAAAAATGTATATATTTCGTTTATTTATTAAAATAACTTGAGTAATCTTCCGTTTTGCCTCCCCAGGCTAGGAGCAAAGTGTAGTATCTGTTTTGATCATATCATTTTACACGTACACACGCTGCTCCCTCCCAAACAGACTCCGCTGTTCTCTATCACACCCTCACTTCGAGCCATGTGACGTCATATCCGTTTCTATTATATTCCCACAGCCTATCAATTGTAACCTCGGGATTACTAAGTTGACCCCCGATGAACTCTCAGCGGTTTCCATTTTATGTTATTCTCAACTAACTAGTTTATATACTAGTGGATTAACTCTGACAATATCTAACACAATAACCATAGCCTTTCTTCAATAAAATGACCAAAGAGAGATAGAAACCCTTCGTAGCTATGTCTTTTAGCCATAATCTTATTCCGATCTTGGATATTGGAATCGAATACACTTAACAAAAACAAAAAAACCCAGCTTTTATAGCTTTTTTTATAATGTTAGTAACATTAGACAATGAGTAGAAAGTGACTAACTTGGGTTTACTTTTGGCAGCCTTGTAACTTTCGCTTCTCTTATTTTGTCTTTTAGTCCTCACATTCTATGAGCGATGTTTCTGACAAAGGGGGAAGAATTGCTGTTGTCTAGGTCGGAATCTATCCATCTAAAGCTTATCATTGGCTAGTTTTTTTTTTTACCTTGAAGTAGTTTTTTCTTTTTTAGCGCCTTACATCAAGTGGCTTCATGCCTTGTCTGGAGCGATTTCTATTAAAAAAATAAAAAAAAAAAAAAAAAAAAAAAAAACAACAGCTGCACTTATTTTCATGAGGTGATTTTCTTCCCTTTCTGAAAATGGTGTTGGAATGGCCATAAATCGCAACAGTTGGTTCTAAAAAAAAAAACAATTAAATTGGCTATTGATTTTGTTTTTGTTCTGAAAAAGTTTTTCTAACTTAAAAATTGTTGCTTAATCGATAAGAAAACGTTTACTTCTTTCAATTTCTTTTTGTTATCTTCTATAAAAAGTGATTTTCCCCCATTTCATTAACTAATATAGCCTTCCAAAAGCTGCTCATTCAGATCTGCTTCGGCAGCAATTTAGGCCAATTCTTGGTGCGGGTTTACAGAAATTATGCGTTTGTTTTGTTTGCAAACAGCAATTTCTATATTTTATCCAGTCAGTCATTTTCTCTCTGTAATAAGTCCGCTTCCCCCGACACAGAAATACAACATAAACAGAATTTGTGGAATTTTTTCTAACTACAGCAGAAATTGACTATACAACACTTTTTGGCTTTTAGACTAGAACTGAAGTGTAGTATCTGTTCTGTCCTCAGTCAGCGAAGAAAAAATCCTTTTAGACTGAAGCAATTTTTATTTTTGTTCCAATCCAGAGTGTCTCTTTTGAGGTAGCTGGATTTTCCCCACATTAAAACAAACCTTGTGTCTAAATCTGCCCTCGTGGGGAGACGAGTAAATATGCACTACATACGGTCTTAATAATTATGGCACCGATTCGCACCTGAGCAGCTATTAAAACAACAAATATGAATTTTTTTCTTGTGCGTTAATCGCGAGCTACGGCAGGGTTCGCAATAATCGATTTTTCATCTCCACTTGGCACGATCACGGGCTTGGTCTGTGTGAAGGCCGGTTTTACAGAAATCTATGTCTGCCCATCTCATCATCGTTTTTTCTCTCGGTCACTTCTCGGCAACTTCTAATGTAAAACCAAGTTTCGCAGCAGTGTCATTGTTAGCCATTAACACATGTCCAAACCATCTAGTGTTGGAAAGCCCCCAAAAAGAGGAAAGTTCCCCTGCTCAGTTTGTGGAAAGGGAGTCGGGTACTTGTAAGCATTGGGTACACAAAAAGTTAAGTGGTTGAAAGATGATGACCAGTTTGCGTGCAAGACAATGGAGATGGATGCAGATTGAAGTAAGTATATTTGAGATTGTTGGAAGTTGGTCTGAACTATTACTATTTTCTGTGACACACAAATACATAAACTTAGGCAGACTAAATTTGTATATAAGGATTTTGTTAACATATCTGAAATAAAGTGGTATTTTGTGAGTGGTAAGACACAGATATGAAGAAATAATTTGGATGAAAACGATTCTGTGTTAGGGTTACATTCTGTGTAAATCAACAATAATGATTATTTATTACATAAATAACTGAAAAAGAATTACTTTGAAAATGAGGAGGTATTTAACTGTCTGTAGCTGAGCGAACATCCATCGAATGTTTCCCATTATCGTCTGGCTTAAATGCAAAGGCACATAACTCCAAAATGCTGTTTTGATCAACGGAGATAAGTTAACAACAATGAGTTATTTCCCTTTTAAGCATAAAATATTTAATTATTATTTTCTAGATGGACTTGTTCAGCCTCAATCGGCGATTTACTTTCCAGCAAGATAATGATCCGAAACATACGTCTAAATCAGTGACTGAAGATTTCAGAAAACGATTACACTTCTGGCTTGGCCTGCACTTAGTCCCAACTTGAATCTTGTTAAAAAAAAATATTTATGGCAGGAATTGAAAGTTCGAATAAATCGTGCAGGAATCAGAATGTGCCATTATTGAAGAAAATCCCAGAAAAAAAAAAAGAAAAACTTATTCAAATTTCATTAAAAAAAAAAAAAAACTTATTCAAATTTCATTAAAAAAAAGAAAAACTTATTCAAATTTCATTAAAAAAAAGAAAAACTTATTCAAATTTCATTAAAAAAAAAAAACTTATTCAAATTTCATTAAGAAAAAAAAAACTTTAGAAAATGATTGCAGGTTATAAAGATAAGAGGTCATCTTATTGACTAAGTATGAAAATTCTTTAATTTTTTCATAATGTTCCAATAAGTTTCTCCTTTTCTTTTTTGATTATTTTTCCTATCATATTTAATAAATTTAATTTATCCTTCTCCAAATTGTTCTTTTTGTCATTCCTTTTGGGTTTTTTTTGTACTTAATCTGAAAAGTCTGGCATCATTCAAGTATTAAGTTGTAAGAAATGGGTCAAAATTTTAATATTCAAGGCTGCACAAATGTCGTTTGTTGTTGTTGTTGTTATGTGTGTGTGTGAGGGGGGGGATATTGTTAAAGGTAATAAAAAACGAATTACAGAAAACTGCAACACTGCTTAGTACATTAAATCCGTTTGACATTTTTTGGACTTTGTAGAAGCACAATTTAATGTTAAATATATATTGTTCTTTTCTTTCTCATTGGGAAGTGAGAATTTTTGAGGGACCTTCCCCCTTTATCGATCAGTTACGAAATACAGAATCCATTATTTTGAAAAGTGTACATGAGTAAAGTCTTACAACATATATGTGTGTGTGTGTGTGTCATCATCAACAGACTGTTTCGCTGTATCACAGCTCTTTAGTTTGGCAAGACAAGCATGTACTTCCAGCTGATTGAAATCCAGCCATCACATTGGATTTTTTTTTACAGTGCATCAAACCTATAGGTAATTTTGCACTAGAAATCAAATCAAATTTTTTTTTAATGACACATCAACCCTATTTTTCATTTTCTGGTGGCAATCACATTTGAAGTGTGATTGCTGCATAATGCACAATTTAGACTTGTGATATCTGCAAATCTAACGCATGTCTGAATTAAAATGCAACGATTGTGTTTATGTGATGATCGCATGCCTACCAGCACGAAGACGTTGGCCGGAGAATACACAGAGAATGGAGTGAGAGCTGCATTTGCCACGAAAAAACAAAAAACATTAAGAATGGCTATAAGAATAAAACAAAACAAAAAGGTGTCGCAAAAAATGCTGCGGGTGTATGCAGACAGCCAATTATCGTAGATTGATTTTAGAAACACGATCTGGTCAACAGTTGACATGAAGATGGGAAGGGGAAAGAAAGCTAAAAACAATGTTTTTTTTTCTGTCCTTTTCTTTTGAAATCTTTCCGAGAAACAGCATGAAAAAAGCAGAACCAAAGTAGTTATGGTTGAATAGAGGAAGGAGGTATATTCGTGATGGGTTAGGGTTAGTGATTTTAGCAGTATGTGCTCGAAGAATAGTGGGATGAGGAGGAATAATTATGGGATTAGCAGGAGAAAGAGGAGTAACGATGGATCAGCAAGAGCAGGAGTCGCGATGGGATTAGTAGGAGTCACGATGGGATTAGTAGGAGTCACGATGGGATTAGCAGGAGTCACGATGGGATTAGCAGGAGTCACGATGGGATTAGCAGGAGTCACGATGGGATTAGCAGGAGTCACGATGGGATTAGCAGGAGTCACGATGGGATTAGCAGGAGTCACGATGGGATTAGCAGGAGTCACGATGGGATTAGCAGGAGTCACGATGTGATTAGCAGGAGTCACGATGGGATTAGCAGGAGTCACGATGATGCTTCGTTTGGTAAGCATTTTTTTTATATTACTGCACAGCCTGTTCTTCCTTCAAATTTTGAATCATCAGCAGGAGCGACGGCAAGGGGTCAGCAGGAGCGACGGCAAGGGGTCAGCAAGAGCGACGGCAAGGGGTCAGCATGAGCAATGGCAAGAGGTCAGCAAGAGTAACGGCAAAGGGTTAGTATTAGCAACGGCGATGGATTTCCAGGAATAGGAGAGTATTGATGGGTTTGTTGTAGGAAGAATAAACGTGGGATTAGACAGAGGAAGAGGGAGTTTAATGATGGGATTAACAGATAAAGAGGAGCAATAGCAGGATTAAGGAGGATTAAGGAGTTGCGATAATTTTCTTTTTCTTTTTTCCAGCATTTTGGGTCATTTAATATCAAAACTATTCCTATTGTTGTTAGTTGAAGATACTGGCTTCCTAACCAAAAATGCACCAAACATTGATGTTATTGTTTTTTTTCTTTTCCTTTTACAAAACTCAATCATGTTCTGCAAAGTCAAAAACAAAAAAAACAAAAATGTTCCCCGTACAAAACAACTAAAACAAACAATAGCATATGGTCAATCAATATTTGTCTTTCTCTCTCAACCCAGTGAATAACTTTATGAATGAATGTCTGTCTGTCTGTCTGTCTGTCCCTCCCTATGATTTAACATATTCATCATGCGAATAAATCCTCCATCAAAAAGAAGTCCTGTGTGTCCTATGAACTAATCAAAGAAGACGAGGGTCACAGTTGCAAGAGTTATACATACATCAAGAGACACAGTCAGTAGTATATAACATGAATAAAGAGAGCAAATTAGTTTTAATTGGATAATAGCATCAATGAAAACATTTTTTATTCTATTTTTCTTATTTGATTCAAGTAAATTGTTCTTGCATGCAGATGCTTTTGTTGTTTTTTTTTCAGGATGCACTCAAAGCAAATAAATAAAAACTAAAAAAAAACGTAAAGTCACGAGAAAACACACACAAAAAAAAAGAATGACTCAATTTCAGACCTGAAGTATTTTTCTTTGTGGGGTCGGTGGGAGTGTGATGCTGTGTCGAGTGGCACATCACGGGTGGCCTAAACAACAAAAACAGAAAACAGGAACAAAAATAAAAATAGACACAAGCCTAAATATTTCTTCAAAGAGAAACAGACCAGAAAGAAACGAACTATTAACCGATATTCTTCACATTGCAAGCAGATTAATGTTTAGAAAAAAGTTGTCAAACAGAAAAAAAAACAAAAAAAAAAAACAAAAAAAAACGTTAATACGTTTTCTTGAACTAAAAGATAAACCCGAGAAAACTCAAGAAGGAAGTAGATAAAATAAATATATATCTAAAAAAGAAAAAATGAAAAAAAAAATGAAAAAAAAGAATTTTTAGTTCACAAGAATGATGTTACGGATTTTTTTTAAGATGGGGATTGATAATTTGTATTATTCGGACTATTATTCTCATCTTCGGTGTGATTCTCAACGTTTCGGCCGATGTAACCTCCTACCTTCTTGGAAGCGTCTTGTTGAACTTGAGAATCTCTACAGAATTACGAAGAGATCATCATCATCATCATATTCAGTTTAACGTCCGCCTTACATTGTGGCATGTGTTGGACGGCTTTTAGAAATTGACTTCCTAACAAACTTTTTGGCCCAAGATCAGAGTGTAGTATCTGTTCCGATAGATGCTAAACCCCTTAGACTGGTATCGTCTTGGCCGTCAGGCCTTGCTTCCGCCGGTCTTAAGGTTTGTCCTGTGCAGTTCTAGGAGGTCCAGGTTTTGCCTTCTCACTCCTTGAGAAGGGGTCAGTTTATTGCTAATCGCCTGAGGCGCCCCTACCATGGAATGCCGGCAGGGTTGCCCATGCATTTTTTTGTAAGCCAGAGTGCTCTTCCGACCTTGTGTCACATCTTACCGCTCTGGGAGGGAAATAAAAAGATTAAAAAAAAAATAATTAAAAAAAAAAAAACTATCCCTGGCCAGGTCTTTATCTATCCCTCAAGTCTATTTATATCACTTCCTCCCATGTTTTCTTTGGCCTGAACGCTTTATGAAATTTACGGAGGCAGTCCGTCATACATGGCCGAGTAGAAGTGTTGCATATTTTTTTTATTTTTTTATTTTATACCTAGTATCGTCTGTAGTTAGGACTGAACCTTCAACCTCCAGAAAACTGTCACTACGAATTCATTGTTATTTAATGCCTTTATCCGTTGTGCCACGGCTCGATTATTTAAATTGTGCAATATGGCCAGTTTCAGATTGGGGTAAGCTTCATTCCTCCACTAGTATGTCGGCAAAGACAGTAACACTTATTTTACACAAGTTGCAATATTACATAGTATTGATTTACTCATCTCCAGGAGTTAGGCACAAGGCCAGTTTTTATCTTACTCCCACAAGTAAGATGTGACACAAGGTCGGGTCGGGAAAGTGGAGTTTAAAAATTGCCTGGGCAGCCCCGTTGCCATTCCCCGGTAGGGGCGCCTCAGGCACTAAGCAATAAACTTACTCCTCCCCAAAGAGGGGAGGCGAAGCCTGGGAGGGTGGACCTCCTAGAACTGCACAGGACAGACCCATAGACCGGCATGAATCAAGCCCCGAAGGCCAAGACAATACCAGTCTATGGGGTGCAGTATCCATCGGAACAGATACTACACTTTGATCTTAGCCAAAAGGCCAAGAGTAAGTGGATACGTTTGCTAGTATTCATCTCCGATGTTAATACGACGCCTGTCATCGGGTCAGTGAGTGCCTTAAAATGTCATCTCGACCCTGGTTGTACTGAGAGCAGACGTAACGCCAATAGATGACAGTGATAAGGAGAAACGAGTCAGGTGGAAGATTTTAAGGGCAACAAATGCGCGAGAATATCTGGACACCAACAATGATTAAGACAAAATCCGTAGCCGGGACTGCTCCTCCACCCTCGCTGCTAGCACATGAAAGGGTCCATCCACACCATCAATAAAAGGTCTTTCTTCCAATCGATGGTTCTTCATTCTTCGTGGTTGTGAAATAATTAATTACAGGTATCCTCAGTGATTGGGAGGAGAACCGACGAGCGGCAGAATTGTGTGAGGCACGCGTTAAAAAGGTACATTATGAACTTGTATATCAAATTGATTGTGAACTATAAGGCGTTGGGCCTCCCCTAAGAGGGGAGGTATTCAACAGCAGAACTGACCGAGAGCGCTAATGCCAACTGCTGTACAATTTGGTGATTTATGAAGCTCTTACTGTTGCACTTTTATTTACCGACGGATGTATAAAACATTTATACACCAGTCGTGCCGTCCTGGTTGAAGGTTCAATCCTTGGTGAGGGTGATACAAAGAATTACAAATTTCTTAAGACTTTTCCCAATCATGGCTGACGGAATGAGAACATGCTACTCCCGTCGATTAAATAAAGTTCAGATTCTAAAGATTACAGCAGCCGAAACGTTGTGATGATAACACTCAAAATGAGGAAAGTAGTCCGAATAATCGAAATTAGACTAAAATAAACGGATAATATATGTATTAAACAAATACAGGAAATGTCTTGCATCCACTTTATTTGTTTAGGGTTAGGGTTAGGGTTAGGGTTAGGGTTAGGGAATTTATTATTTAGTATTGATGCAATATTCTCCATTTCTAAAAGCAGTTACGATATTTCGATATCGAAATGTATTTTTTACGTTAAAAAAAATGAGACTGACGGACGGACGGACGGACGGACGGACGGACAGACAGACACACAGAAAATGCCAAGCAAAAATATCCTCCCTGCGGTCATAAATATTTTAGCTAGGCTGCCGTGTTGCTTCCTCCTGTGGCTGAAGAGTTCCACAATCAACCGAGCAGGTTCAGTGAATTGTTTAAGTGAGTTAATTTGAAAGACTTTAATAAGTTCAGCCAGTTAGCTCAATCAGTAACGACTAAGACTGCAGGCCTCAGGTTCGCTGTTTCAATTCCCAGTGTCGGCGTCAAGTTTCTTTATTGTTTATTTATGTAAAATAAGTTTCTTATGTTAGAAAAATTTTCGCAGACAGACAGAGAGCCTACTCGTTATATTATAAGTAGACTAGCCAAAAATAGACTCCCTAACGGTCGTCTATTTTTTGCTAGGCTGCCGCGTTCTTGCGTGGTGAGACATTGATTTTATTAGTTTCGGACCAAAAATATTTTCAGTTAAAAAATTTTTTAAAAATTTGTCTCCCACCCAAAGAAATATTTTTTGTTTAAAAAAGAAAAAAAAATGGGGGGGAGGGGGATTCCCCCCCTTAAAAAAATCGAGCGTGAACGCAGACCCCACACTATATCGAAGAACCAGTTTTGATACATAGCCTCGTTTAAAGATCATTCATGTTTCTGACTTAGAAATTAAGTAAATAGTATTTAACCCCCCCCCCTCCCTTAAATCTTACGTTTACAAAAATTCTCCAGAACGGACAGACAGAGAGACAGAGAACCTCTTCGTTATATTATAAGTTCCGGCGTTGCCCTGGAAAATTAAGGAGACAAAAAATTGCAACCCTCAGAAGTTAATTGATCAAAAAGGACCCAAAATGCTAAGCATTTATCAACAACAGAAAATTTTTGTAAATAGAATTGCGAGTAATAGTAAAATGAAAAGAATCATCGTATAAGAAAACAAAACAAAAAACGAATAGTTAATTAATGAGAGTTCGTTTTGCAAACCAATATGCAAATTAGTCAACCTTCGGATGTTGATCATATAGACATGACTGATTATATTAGAATGCTGTTTATCTTCTATTGTGAATAGAAAGTTGACTTTTAATCTTTAGTGTGTGTGTGTGTATATATATATATATATATATATATATATATATATATGTCTGATCAACTCTGCTGGGAAGCCATGAAATTAAATACTGTCTTGTTTTTAAATTCCCGAAACAGTTTTTCATGGTAAACAACTGGTGATCCCTTAAAATAGTGTTAGAAATAAACTAATATAATAACTGTAAAAAATAAATTGACTTACATGAGTGATTTTCCACTGGAAGAATTGGGACTATAATTTTTTTTTTTTTTTTTTTTTTAATATAGTTTTAATGGTTGAGAAACTTCCGAGACTATATATATATATATATATATATATATATATATATATATATATATGTCTAAAGAAGTTTTGAGTTATTTTAAACAAAGAAAAAAAAATGCAGTTTAAATTCCCAGAGATACTAACTAAATCCAAAATATTGCAGACTTAGCATTTGCATAAGCCGACTCAGCGCTGGAAAATTTACAAATACAAAAAGTATATAAAAGTGAAAAAAAAACAAAAAAAAAACAGGGGATCTTAACTTGAATTGTGAAACATTAAACGGGGGATCATCAGCTGTTTACCATGTAACTGTTCATGGAAAATGAAAAGAGGAAAACCAAAAATCTCAATTAAATATTCATCAACGTTTCGTCTTTATTTCAAGACTTCCTCGGGATGATTGTCTCAAGAAATAGAACACAAGTACAAATATTTCAAACAGTAGCAGTAGGGGGAGAAAAGCTCAAAAGGCAATATGCAAATTAGTCAACCTTCGGACGTCGATCATATAGACACGACTGATTATATTAGAATGCCGTCCATCTTTTATCGTGAATAGAAAGTTGACTTTTAATCTCACTGTCAGTGCAACTTTAGAAATATACAAATTAACATTCGGATTAAATTCGTCAATGTTTTTTTTGTTTTTTTTTTAATCTTTTTTAGACAATTTTTAAAACTTGTTTGAGATTTCCATTAAATATGCAGCCGCGACACTTAAACGTTGTTTATGCTTAGCTTAAGCGTCGAAGCTCATTTCTGAAACTTCGCACTTGAGTTAATGGAACTCATTAACGCGCAAATAGTTCTTTTACGTGGCTACAGTTTACACAAACACATGGCGGACATGTTATTATTAGGTAGGAAGTACATAGTAAAATGTTTAAATGTTCAAATGCATGCACAGAGTTGCTAACTGCTTAGACATAACAGACAGACTGGCTCACGGCTATTCAGTGTGGCTAGATAGATGAGTGCTTCAAGCTGAGATCGAATCTTACTGTTTATATAAACTATCAGCTATCGAAGAGAGCTCAATTCGTTTCAAGACAGAGATTCAATTACTGCTCCAGAAAGTACCTCCCCCGATGCAATTCTCTACCTGTATAAGAGCTAGAGTTGTATCCTAAGATGGGGAGGTACTGCTGCCACATTTGGGGAGGTGCCGCTCGGAACACTCGTGTCTTGACAGAGTAGAAAATCGACTCTTCAATCTAGTGGGGAGATGATCTCTCCCCGCCTCTACAGCTCCTTTCACATAGGAGAGATGTTGTGAATCCCTCTCTACTGTATCGTTATGTTCATGGTAGGTGCTCGACTGAGCTCCAATCCCTGCCCCCCCCCCCTGTAAAACATTCACAGCAAGAACTCGTCTGGCTACAACCACAACAAAGAACTTTCCCTTCTCTCCCTTCCTCCCTTTACCAAAAACCTAACGAAACTTCCATGAGTTTATTTCCTAGAATATCTCATCCGTGGAACACGACACCGCGAGTCTGCTTCCCAACCGACTACAACATGGTCGTCTTCAAGTCTAATGTAAACAAATATTTGTTTAGCCGTCCTCTTGGATAATCAATTCTTCTTAATTAATTTTCTGCCCATTCCACCCATTGTTTTTAATTGTCCGACTGACGATCTCTTTAACCCTTATCACTGAGCTGCCCTCAGGCCTTAAGTAGTGCCCATTAGTAAAAACATATATATATATATATATATATATATATATATATATATATATACACACAATATATATGAATATATACACAATTGCCCTTTCTTTGTTGAGAATAAGTTTATGCGTTCTTTCGACATCAGCAGTTTATTTACATGCGTTCTCTTACAAGAAACCATCGATATTTGTGCTGATGTACTATATCGCGGTTTCTCAGTTGGTCCTATTATCTCTGAGGAGGTCTTCGTAGAACTGATGCGGTTTGCTACCATGTCTGTCGAATTCAGTTTTGATAATGTCATGTATCAGCAAATCGACGGCATTTCGATGGGGTCACCCCTTGGTCCTGCGTTGGCCAATATCTTCGTAGGTTTTCACGAGCATAATCTTTTGGCCCGTATCAATAAACCACTTATTTTCGATATGTAGATGATACATTTTGCGTGTTTAACAATGAGTCAGATTCCATATTATTCCTTAATGCACTCAATCAATTACACCCAGCCTTAAAGTTCACTTGTGAGAAGGAACACAATTCCACCCTTCTTTTCCTGGATGTACTAGTGCATAAATCTGATTCATTGTTTCTTGCATCTGTTTACCGCAAACCTACATTTACTGGTTTATATTGTCACTGGGAATCTTTTTGTCCCAAACAAAGAAAAATAAATCTGATTAAATGTTTGGTTCATCGTGCCTTAAAGATTTGCTCTGAATCCCTGATTGATTCGGAGATTAAATTTATCAAAGAGGTGCTCGTTGAAAATGGTTACCCTCTCGATATTGTTAATTCTAATATCGTTACCAAGATCACTCACTTTTATAAACCTAAATTTTTTGGTTCTCCAAAATGTCCAATGTATCTCAGATTACCCTGGTTAGGTAATATTAGCATAAAATTTGCTAACCAAATTTCTGTAGCTGTGCGTCGGTGTTACCAGGCAGCTAACCCTAGAATTGTTTTTTCTGCTCGACCTTTGCTCAAATCCATTCATAAGGACGTTCTCCCACCCCAAGATATACGTAATATTATTTATCAATTTAAATGTTGGTGCGATGCTGTATACGTGGGAAGAACAGTGTAAAGGTTTGAATCCAGAATCAAACAACACATCCCCCTGTAATACGCCGGGGCCGACTAAATAATTTAGTCAACACATCCGGGTCAGCTATTGCTGACCATCTTATAAATAGCGCCGAATGTGCGTCGACTTACACTAGTGACTGGTTTTCTGTCATAAGTAGATCACATTCTTTATTCCACCTCAAAGTCCTGGAATCTATATATATTAAGTCGTTCAAACCCTCCCTTTGTAAACAAAAGGAGTGGCTTCTAGGTCTCAATGTGATCCACTTGTGACTCTGCACCCACCCCATTTTTTTTTCTTCTCCTAAACTTATCACTGGTCTTCATTCTACTTTTTTTTTTAAGTTTTTAGTCGTAATGTTTTAATTATTTCCAAGTAGTTAACTCCGACGAGTCTGGACGAAAGCCGGCTTAGTATATTCATGTAGTTTTTTAATTATTTCCTCTCGGTTTTACACTTTTTCAATTTCATTACACCCCAAAAAAAATGTCTTAAACGTCCGTATTCCTTCCTTTGATAAAATTTTGTACCACTAAAAATTTATTTAAATACATATATATATATATATATATAAATAAATAAATTGCGCCTATTTTTTCTATAATATCGGCAGTTTTCAAAGTCAAAGTCTACAAAAACTAAAACTTTATGTTCGTCTGCCACCAAAAATATGAAAAATAGAATCTGCATGGAGCAAAAAATATATGAGCGTTAAAAATGAAAAGTCTTTTTATCAATAATTCCTTTCACACAATTAAAAGTAAATTGGCCTAATTGTAGTATAGTGACCGTTTGAATATCTTACATATTTCGTTTTGGAATTTTTGAGATGAGGGCTGACAATTTGTAGAATTTGTAATATTCGGACTACTGTTCTCATCTTGGGTGCTTTTATTACAACGTTTCGGCCGATGTAACCTCCGATCTTCTTCAGGTGTACTTTGTCGAACTTGGGAATCTTTCTGTCGAACTCGGGAATCTGGGTGGAATTTCGAACGGAACCCTTTATTACATTTCAAGTTCGACAAAGTACATATGAAGAAGGTCGGAGGTTACATCGGCCGAAACGTTGTGATAAAAACACCCAAGATGAGAACAGTAGTCCGAAGATACCAAATTCTAAAACCTTACATATTTCGTTTGATTTTTGCATAAATTGTAGATACAATTGATTGTTCATCTTACATCGTATTTCCCGCCCAGAAATAACATTTTGACTTTTCCTTATGACGTACAAGCTGGCAAAGCCGACCACTATCACTTCGCAATGTTTGCTACTTGAAGCATTAACTTAAAATAATAAAGATTTAATTCATAACTCTGTTGTAAACACGAAACAAAATCTTTTTATTCATATAGACAGATAAACATTAACATTTTGGTCATTTCAATACAAACTTATTTACATTTTAAACGTGACCATACAGAAAGGAAAAGAAAGAAATCAATTTTCATTTTAAGTTTTAAAATAGATCGCAACTTGTTGAAAGTCATGTAGGTCTAAAGAAAGAAAAATTTGAACATAATGCTAAATATTTGTCCAGGAAATAAAACAATATAGTTTTGATTTACTCCTCTCCAGGAGTTAGGCACAAGGCCAGTTTTTATCTTACTCCCACAAGTAAGATGTGACCCAAGGTCGGATCGGGAAAGTGGGGTTTAAAAATTGCCTGGGCAGCCCCGTCGGCATTCCCCGGTAGGGGCGCCTCAGGCAGTAAGCAATAAACTTACTCCTCCCCAAAGAGGGGAGGCGAAGCCTGGGAGAGTGTACCTCCTAGAACTGCACAAGACAGACCCATAGACCAGCGTAAATCAAGCCCCGAAGGCCAAGACAATACCAGTCTATTGGGGGCAGTATCCATAGTTAAAGAGAACTATTTTTTGTATTAAAACGAAAACAATCATTGAATTAAAAATAGTTAATTAATAAAATGTCTTTTATGAAAAACAGTATGCAAATTAGTTAATGTTGCGACTGATATCGCATATACATAGGCAGTATATAAGAAAGTGCGTCTATTGCGTGAAGTTGAATTAACTTGAAATTTGACTTTACCGTTAGTGCAAGAAAATGGGCCCAACTTTCACATTTATTCATTTAGATATAAATTCGAACTTTTATCCCAAAGCATTCTGGATCACAGCTATTTTTTTCAAAAATTTTATTCAATTCGTATTATATTCAATTCGTATTTTTTTAACTCTTCCTTTTTGCTTTTAAATATTTTTTTGTATTTTTTTTTGTATTAAAAATATTTTAGGTGTAAGAAAAAAAAACCTAAAAACATGGCTGTCAGCAAATAAATAAAAGTTAGATACTCAAAAGATTTTAAAAAGTGAATTAAAATTTGATTTTAAGACAGAAAATAGAATTGAAGACCAAGATTTGGGCAAAACTCAAGAAAAATAAGCTAGATATGCTAATATAGGTCCTATGCTACAATTGAACACATCGATTGAAATTGATTAAAAAAAGAGGAATTTTGTTTACAATATTTACCGATTTTGCTCAACTTAGTTTTTCTATTCACAAAGTTTCAGACACGCCTTTTTAAGTTGTTTTTGTTAACATTGAGATTGTTGACGGAAATATCAAATTAAAACTTATTTATTCCAAAAAGGACTCTTCTCCTTCCATGTTCCATGACTTCAGACCTGTTGAATCAGTTAATGACCCTTGTGAAGAAACCATTTCTTCTTTTTACTGAAACTGGGCTCTATATGTTAACTCTAAATCGTCCCCATGGGGCATGTGACTTTTTTCTTTAAAAAATTTTTAAAAAATTTTAACATAGTTCACCCCAAACAAGGCAGGCCGCCACTGTAGATGTAAGGGGCTACTGAAAAAAAGGGTGAAATTATTATTTTATTTTTTGGGGGGGTGTCAACCTAAATTGGGAGCTGCGTAGAGAGATGTCTGTTTACATTAGTTTTAAATTTCTGCATGTCAGTACCGTCAGGAAAACACGGAGCAGAGAGGGAGTTCCAGAGTCCAGCAGCACGAGGAAAGAAGCTTTTGGAGTAGAAAGCTCTTCGGCATATGGGGAACCTCCACAGTGAACGGACTTTTTAAAAATACTAATGAGTCAACCGTTATCAAAGCCAAAAGTAACTTGAGGATATGGGTCAATGAGATGGATGGATTGTCAGTTGGATGATGAAGAATATTACGAGAGGATTGAAAGGGATTAATTGAATGATCAAAATTTGATGACTTACGAGGACGATTTAAGACAAGTATTGGCCTAGTGGATTAAAGTGTTAGTTGAAAAGCAAATTAATTCTATTTTGAGGTCATGAGTTCAAACCCTTGACTTCTGTTTCATTTGGAAATTATTATTATTATTATTAATTATTATTACTATTATTTAATCAGCTTATGCGGGTGGGGAAACCAACCCACATAAGCTACGAAGACTAATTCGTCACATTCAAGTTGTAATATTGTAATAGGAAATAAAAACAAACACAGAAAGAACGCCACCACACGAACCAAGGAGCAAAAACTACAAGAAATTTCATAAAAACCTACCCCCCCCCCCCCCCCAAAAAAAAAAGTGATGGCACCAGCCTCGGCTGATACTACACAAAATAGTCGTGAAGGGTCAAGGAGGATGGAAAGACCGAGAAGGGAGAGCACTAACCAGACCTCCACTGGAAGAGTGCGGAGAATACTGGAACCTTGGAGAGGCTTATTGCCACCCAAATCCCAGAGGAGTCCAATGGTCGCTACCAGCAAGAAATCGATGGTAGGCGGTTGTTGTGATACCGTAAGGACATTTGCGGTGGTCAT
>OY744541.1:9890082-9907582 GCA_963556195.1 Sepiola atlantica | reverse complement strand
CCTTCACATGCCGTGGAGTACCATCAACCAGCACAGCCTGCTCACTAATTATGCCGGTGATCCGTCCTCTTCTGAAACTGGTCGTACATCGGTTACTGGGAGGCCTTACCCAAACGGTGTCCCCCAACTTGTACCGTCCTTGCGTCCTCTTCTGATTAGGCAGGCAGGCGTCAATGCCCTTAACACGCACTCGATAGCAATGTATCGCATTAGCATTTTCAGCAGTCGCGTCATCCTTCGGTGTCGTATTGTACCTATATACTGCCTCTGCAATCGTACATTGCTTCCTTGCTGCTATCCTCTTCACACTTCGGTGGCACCGCTCTGCTATACCGTTGCCACTCGGTACATATGCACACCTGTGTCTAAGCCGGATCCCCCACTCGTCTACGAAACGCCTGAATTCTCCGCCGCAAAAGGCTGTGTCGTTGTCAGTGAGAATCTCTTCGGGTGGACCCCGCTCGTAAAATATGGACTCTAATTGACGGATGACACTAGCCGAGTCCTGTCTTGTTAATAATCGCCAGATCGCAAACCTCGTTGGTCCGCAATCGATCAGTGTGAGGAAGTGCTGACCACCATAATGGGTTATGTCCATGCCCAGTCGGCTCCAATTCTCGTCGACTTCCAGCCGACCTTTCTGCCATTTGGTGGGAGCAGGGTCGATTGACTGGCATATTTGGCATTCCTTGACCACTGCTTCTACTTTGCTTTTGGACACTGACGGGTTGGTTAAGCGTACGAAATAATACGTCCGTCTCACTCCGGGGTGTCCACTGTCATGGTGTACCTTCTTGATTTTATCCGTCTCCTCAACAGAGGCAGCACATAAAGACCCTGGTTCGGCTTCTTTCTTCATTGCGTCGAACCATCTCTGGGGCACACGGGTAAGTCTATCGGCAAGATTGCAGGTTGAAGTGACAAGCACCGCATTCACCGATAGGTCGTACTCTTCCACCAACTTCCTTATTGTCTCCAACCTTCGTCTGATTAGCATTTCGGTAGCCGCCTTGGTGCGCACTCTCACTTTGCCTGTTAGTGTGTCAAGTATCCAGTGGTATACGCACAGCGAATCTGTGTGTATGCATAATTCTTTGACTTTCCACTGGAGTGCCAAGTTAATTCCTTTTGTTACCGCATCCAACTCCGCCAGGTTGATGTGAGCAGCATCATCCATTGGTCGCAACCAGCAGGCGTCCTCAATCACGGACCCGTTCATCTCCAATAGCGCCCCGATCGCGAGGGAGCTCGCATCCACCCACACATTTAGCCTGTCTCTCTGGACGCACCAATCTCCTTTAGCGGGGTCCTCCTGCTCGACTCTTGTGATGGTCTCCTTCACCATGCGCCGCAACAAATTGTCCACCGTTTCGTCATCCCAACCTTTGGTAACTGCACTCGCCCTCCTCTTCATGATGGCTGTCGCGGCCCGAGTCCATCCACCTACTGGTAGGTGTCCCACCAGTTTTCCACACAGGGAAAATATAGCCCGCCTCGTAAGGACATGGGGCACTTCAGGAAATGCAGTTCCGCGCCCCCACTTCAAGGTCCCTCGCTCCTGTTGAACGCTCAACCCTAAGACACGAGCACCATCCTCCAAGCGTTCTGGATCCTTACACATCAGTCCAAGTTCGGCTAGCTTGGCCCTCACACGTGATGACGGCACAATGTCTTCATCCACGTATATGTCGTCAAGGTATGCTGATGTCCCTTCTTTTACGGTCTTATCCTGTGACAATGCAGCATTGACAATCGTCTTCATTATTTGGGGCGCAACGTTCAGCCCAAAGCCCAGTCTTGTGAGGCAATACCTCCTACCGGCAAACACTACCGTCTGAAACGGCCACATTGTCTCGTTAACTCGGACCTGCAGATATGCCCTTCTCAGATCCAACAGGGACACATTAGAACCCAGCTGGCGCCACTCTCGTAGTTTGCTAGCACACACGTCAGCATCAGCTGTAAACGCATCGACATGCGAGTTCAGTTCTCGGTAGTCCATTACCGGCCTGACTTTGGCTTTGTTGTGCTGAGCGACCGCCATTAATGGGATCAGACCCTTAGGAGGTCCAAGTTTTTTGTATGGGTAGGGAATCAGCCAGCCATCCTCGATCCATTTGCGAAGTTCCTCTTCGTACGCGGGCCTCATGTGGTCGGGCACATGGTATTCAGTTATTCCATTCTGCAGTTTGGCTGGTTCACTGTTTTTCGACCACTTCCATGAGGCAGTCCAAACCCTCTTTTGCTCGTCAAATTCGACGCTGAAGTCTGGTTGGTCGATCCTTAGCGCAGCATACACTGGGGCTTTCTCCTGAAAATGTACCGCCCCTGTCACCGTTATATGGACACCACCAAGGGCTCTGATGGCATCATATCCTAGGAGCAGGTCAAAACTCAGGGGTTTTTCGAGCACTACCAGCGCCTCTAGGTTAGCGGAGCTTCCATTTTTCGTCCGTATAGTTACATTGCCCACGCCGCAACATGTGCGCGTCTCTCCACTGATGGTAGTCACTCTGACGTTCTTCTTTCTCCAAATGTGGCAGAGATCTGCACATACGATAGTGCGGGAGCACCCGGAATCGAGGAGTGCTGAGCACAGTGTTTCGTTGATATATATCGGGATGATCGGCAGCGTCTCATTTAATTTCTGCGTGGGGAAGAGGTCGACGCTGACACCTTGTCCCCGGTTCCGTTTCCCGGACAGTCTTGAGCTATATGGCCAGCTTCCCTACACCGGTAGTAGCGAACAGCCATTGCTTGTTGCCGGCAGTTCCTTGCGATGTGGCCCTGTCCATTGCATCTGTAGCATACGATTCCACCACGTGGACCGGGTCCTTGATACGGTTTCTTATCATTCGGTGTGGACTGAGCAGCAGCACTTACTGGTTCCCTCATTTCGGAGTAATTCTTCATTACAGTCCTGGCCCGATCTACTAGGTCATTAAGGAGCAGCGAATCTGCACTTGAGCTAGCTCGTAGTAGTTGCTTCGCTCCTGTCGGGAGTCCCGCTAGGAATTTGCATGCTAAGACCCGCTCAGGCAGTCCACCAAACAACACTGTCAACTTCGTCAGCTCTGCCAAGTACACGTCGACCGTTTCGCCCGGACGTAAGGTCCTTGCCTCAAGTTGCTCCCAAGCAGTGGTGGGGTCAATCGCAAACGCCTTGAACAGTGCCACCTTGATTTTCTCGTAGTCCTGTTTGCCCTCATGGCTGAGCTGTTGATACACCGCAAAGGCGCCGCCGGACAAGCGCAGAGGAACAACATGTTCGAGGTTTTTTACGCCAGACAAAAGGCAATGTAATTCCACCTTTTCCACCCAGTCAATTACCGGGTTCGATCCATCAAACTCTGGTATTAATTTGAGGTCAATTTTTTCCCCCATTTCGCCGAAATAGCTTGTATTCGTTTCGCAACTACGCAACTACGGCAGTTGATTAACACACACACGTCGGACGTCTAATCACACTGATGCAGTTGATACACACACCCTTGATCTTCTGAACATACTCCTTTTATTGTCCAAGTGTTCATCATCAGCCAATCGGTGGTCAGAAAAACAGTCACGTGAGGCCTGACGTCATTGCTCAATAATCGTACAAAAAACCACAGCCGCCATTAATCTAATTTCCGCCCGCCCCGTGATCATCCCGGCAGGTAAGACAACACGCGCTAACACGTGGTCGCTTTCTTCCTTCATTCTGTTCGACCTTACAGTATGTATGACAGAAGTTCAGAACATCGATACCGTCGGTTTCAAATCCAGCAAAAATCGCGTACCGTTCCTCTCTTGTTGAATTTGAAACCGACGGTACCGATGTTGTTCTAAACCTCTGTAAGGATATATATATATATATATGATAATCCAGGTAAAACATCCACAGGGTAGTAATCCAAAGAATTTCAACCTGGTTTATAAAAAGTGCTCAATATCAAATAGAACTATTATATATGACTATTTTTATTTACACAGACATGTACAAAATCTTTCCAAATATGATCTACGGTTAAGATCGGATTCTAACTCTGCCTGATGAGATCTCAGTTTATAATAGCTGTTGATCGATAACATCGACATGCCAGTGTCGCAGATGTTGCACATGTCTGTGTAAATAAAAATAATCACACAGTGTGTATGTGTATATATATATATACACATACTTATAGAATACCCACCCCGGGATGGGTATAAGCAATTAATATAGCATTAGTTTTAATTTTTTTTCTTTTCTTTGGAGGGTATGGTGCGGTTTCAGTGCCCCCCCCCTCCCACTAAATGGTAACGTTTACAAAAAAAAAAAAAATAATGTTACCTAGAATACATATTCCATAATGATATGTTCAGTAGTTTAGTATTTTATCCAGCACATAAGTACATGTTATTGATGCTTATGCGTGCACCGATCCTTTTAAAGATGTATTAATATAATTCAAAATTTGATGTAGAGCAATTCTTTTCTTTATTATTTTAAAAAAAAAAGTTTTTGGTTTTTTTTTGCTAGTTTTTTTTTGGGGGGGGTGGGGGAGTACACCTCCTAAACCGTAAAGTTTACAAAAAAAATACTGTGCCCATGATACAGTGTTGCCAAGAATATATATTCCAAAATTCATAATGATCCGTTCATTAGTTTAGGAAATTACCCTGTACATAGATATAAATATATACACATTTATAACTTTATGTACATAGAGATATGTAATTTATTGCTATTTTATGTATATAAGCATAATATTATAAGTTGATATCATATATTGCGTATCTATTTTCAGTATTTACTTCAACAGTATGTGAGTTTAGTAGTAGTATGAAAATATATTCATGGCAAGTAAGCTACACAGAAACGTTAATGTTTTATTCTCACAAGAAAATCCACAGGCTAAATGCCTGAAGATTTACTGCGGGAATGAAACATGGACGCCTCTGTGTAGCTTACTTGCCATTGATATATTTTTTTTACTACTACTAATATATATATATATATATATATTAGAAATAAAATGGGACTCGTTGGGTCATTTCACCCATTGAGACAGTGTTTGTTTGACTCGGAGAGGGGGGGGATGAGTTTGTAAAACTAGTTAATTTTTTTTTTTTTTTTAATAGAAAGAAGAAATGCCAAATTACTCGCTATCTCTCTTTCTAGCTACAGGTTAAGTAGTATTCTACTTGTGGTGATATTTCCATTTCTTTATAATGGTCTATTCCAACCTTAAGTGTTATATTTAGTTTTATTACATTTTTACATTTCACTTAATAAACAGAGTGAGGGTAATGGACACTGTCTAAAATAAGAACGGGAGGTCGAGGGGGTCAAAACGTGAGAGAGGGTGAAAGTGATCGACAAAACTATAGTAAGAGATGAGTCACTTGATGAGTTTGTAGCAGTTACCTCCTCCTTTCAAAACATAACTACACCGGTTTGCCGGTAGGTGTCGCTTTTTCACCGACAGGTGGCGCTGAAAACGACACCAGAGTTATCTGCCCTTCGGACTATAAAAACCGTTGCAACGGAAAATCCATCTCTCTCTTTCACCGACCAGCCTCGGCAGAACAACGCTGGCACCAGCGCTCAGTCTCTCTCTCTCTCTCTCTCTCCTTCACCGACCAGCCTCGGCAGAACAACGCTGGCACCAGCGCTCCGTTTCACTCGCTTTTTCCTACTCAATTGGCCTCGACAGAACGACGCTGACACTAGCGTTCCGTTTCACTTTTCTCTTCTGGTTGATTGGCCTCGACAGAACAACGCTTATACACTAGCGCTTTGTCTCACGCTTTTCTCTTCAAATGGCATCGACATAACTACCAACACATGTGGTCAAACAACGGTAAGAGTTCTCAACTCATTTTCTTTGTGTACGGCTTTCAAAGACTTTTCCTACGCCGGATTCATTTCTTCTTATACCTTTTTCAAGAACTGTTTTTCCATCGACACACATGCATACATCACACACTTCATCATTCCACGTACACACACGTTCAATAAACCTTATTTGAACTACCTCATTTTGTTTGTTAATTATTACTCTGTCTTTGCATGCAACATTGCTTGATTTACTGAACACGTTTATAGTCCGGGAACATCACCCTCTCGATCATAACAAGTTAATTGCAAATTACGTCTAATTAGAACAATTTTTTAAAATGTTTACAAACATAAATCAATCCCAAAACTGGAAAAACATGTATTTTGTGTGATTAAAATACATATGAAATAAAAAAAAAAACGTTGCTAACTAAAAAAAAAACGATTAAAAAAGAAAACGTTGATTAACTTAAAAGAAAACGAAAGAAAAAACGTTGATTAGCTTAACAAAAACAAAAAAAGTTGATTAACTAAAAAGAAAAAAAAACGTTGATTAACTAAAAAGAAAAAAAAAACGTTGATTAACTAAAAAGAAAAAAAAAACGTTGATTAACTAAAAAGAAAAAAAAAACGTTGATTAACTAAAAAGAAAAAAAAACGTTGATTAACTAAAAAGAAAAAAAAACGTTGATTAACTAAAAAGAAAAAAAAAACGTCGATTAACTAAAAAGAAAAAAAAACGTTGATTAACTAAAAAGAAAAAATGATTAACTAAAAAGAAAAAACGATTAACTAAAAAGAAAAAACGATTAACTAAAAAGAAAAAAAAAACGTTGATTAACTAAAAAGAAAAAAAAAAGTTGATTAACTAGAGAGAATAAAAAAACGTAGATTAACTCAGCTTTAGTATAATTAAGCGAATAACATTTTTCTTAAATATTCACTTTTTTTTTATTATTAAAATTGTGGATTTGAATTTAACCCCAACTGATGAGACTGATTGAACATACCATTGGTTTTATGGTAAACAAGAACATACCATTGGTTTTATGGTAAACAAGAAAATGATTAATTATTAAATTAAACATTTTCTTGTCGAAACGATCGTTTGGGAGTAAATAAAAAATGTTTTAAGCTAAAAACTTTTTATCAGACAGACAGACAGATCACAAATTACCTAGAAATCTGGGAAGGGACTAGAAAAGATGATCTAATCAAATTGAATTTTAAGCTGGCCAGCAATCTGCGGTTGACAGCTGTTCACACTAGCAGGATTAAAAAGACAAAAGATTAAAAGTCGAAAACAAAAAAAAAACAAAACAAAAAAAAAACAGGCTAATGATAGCCACATGGAATCGCAAACACGGCTTGATCACGAGAAGTCAAAAAGAAAAAAAATCTTGAGCAGTGAATCAGTAATTTTGCAAAGGAACTAGCTGGCTATGTATTCAGATTGCTGTATTGGCGGAAGTCTGTTTAAGCAGTGATGGTCAACTGACAGGCAGGAGTTGGGTACATGTCCTTCTGGAAAGGGTAGGCCGGAGAGCAAAAGGTGTCTGGGCAAAGTGGGTCTTGCCATTTGCGCAAAGCTTCTTTTTTCTTTTATCACTAAACGGTCATCACTTATCAAGGTGAGATGCCACTCGAGGATGAAGGGCAATGAAATGGAATGATCGTCAGGACCACGTTTGAATATTTGCGGCTACGCTTCTGGATAGGAATCCGTTGACATTGGCTTTGAAGATGTCCAAGTTGTAATCTGTGGGGAAGCAGTTCCGTGAGAATGAGTTCTACATATAAGAAGCTCCGTTTTTTTTTTTTAAATTTCGCTTGATGTTGGGCACACTGAGGAAGAAAAGAGTTCTGCTTCGTTGCTGCGGCAGAAAGATGAGTTCTTGCTGTGAATGTCTTACAAGGAATGACCGGAGATTGGAGATCAGTCGAGCACCTTCCAATAACCGTAATAACGATAGAGTAGAGAGAGACTAGCAACGTCTCTTCTGTGCGAAAAGGGTTGTAAGGAACGGAAGAGATCATCGCCCCACTAGTCAAGGCAGGAAAGGGGAGCTCTGAGCGGCACCTCCCCACATGTGGCAGCAGTACTCCATCTTGGGACGACGTATCCGACTCTTATACATAATCACACTACGTACACATGCCTGATAGACTCTTCTTTTTGGCGACAGTGGTAACGCTCTGCTGGTTAGTAATGATAGATGTTCCCTGAACTTATTCCATCCACTCCTAATTCTTGCAATAACACTGGCACCTGCTCCTCCCTGTGCTCCAATGGTAACACCAAGGTAGCAAAACTTCGAAAACCTCAATAGTTTTGCCATCCACATATACTTTCTCCACATCTGAGTTCTCATCCATCTCGACTGTCTTACACTTCTTGCACACAAACTGGTTATCATCTCTCCACCTAACAGTATTTGCACTGCACTTCTTGGGTACCCAATTCTTACAAGTACCACAAAAAATTGAATTGCACCCGACTCCCTTTCCACAAACTGAGCAGGGGAACTTTTTCTTCTTTCTGGGGAGCTTTCCAACACTACAACCACTGATCATCACTTTGGTTTTGGTAACATTCACTCTCAGACTTTTACTTTCCATAGAATTCCTCCAAGTCTTTTAACTTAACAAGTAGGTCATCCATTGTTTCACAGGCAAGTACGAAATCATCAGCATACAGTATCTCTTCCAGACAACTCGTACAGAAATCTCTGAACAATTCTTCTAAGACACAAATGAAAAGCAACAGACTCCGTACAGAACGCTGATGTGCTCCTACTTTAACAATAAAGCTGTAACTAAATGTGCTGTTAATTCTAACACGACTGAGAATCTCAGCAACATATTCGGTTTAACGTCTGTTTTACATGCTGGTATGCATTTGACAGCTTATAGAAATTGACTTCCAATGGTATCATGAATGTAGCAAAACCTCTCGAGAACCTCAATAGATTCACCATCCACATATACTTTCTCCACATCTGAGTTCTCATCCATCTCGACTGTCTTACACTTCTTGCACACAAACTGGTTATCATCTCTCAACCTACCAGTGATTCCACTGCACTTCTTGTGTACCCAATTCTTACAAGTACCACAAAAAATTGAATTGTACCCGACTCCCTTTCCACAGACTGAGCAAGGGATCTTTCCTCTTTTTTGGGAGTTAGCCAACACTACAACCGCTGATCATCACTTTAGTCTTGGTAACATTCACTCTCAGACTTTTACTTTCCATAGTATGGTAAAAGTTTTAATCCCAAACAAAAACAACAGTAAGAGGGAATTAAAAAGTCCTTGTGCCTTGCAGCAGAGAGATTGATTAAAGAGTTCATTCAGGGGGAGGTAATAATATAATTTACAACACAACTTATGACCAGCTTGGTGTCCTTGATATTACAATCAGTCCCACAGAGGCTGGGCCATTTGAGTTAGGCGGCCTTTTTCGGTATAGTTCTGTGCAGTCCTACAAAGACCACCTTCCCAGGCTTTATCTTCTCTGAGAAGGGATTAGTTGATTGCTAATCGCCTGAGGTGCTTCTACCAGGGAATGCCAACGGGGCTGCTCACAAATTTTTTGTAGGCAAGACTGCTCTGCTTCTTAAGCGCTGGCTTTTCAAACCCCACCTTCCGACCTTGTTTTTGGGGGACATTTTCTTTTTTACTGTACCTATTTACTTTCTTCCCAACAAGGGCAGAGTTAGACACACGGTCGGTTAGTAATATGGGGAAAACCAACCTCAATAAATAGGGTCACTGGATTTAGACAAAAATGAAAATATCAGATGTGACCTATTTGCGTTCTGTCGGCTGTTAAATTCTATTCTTTTATATTCCTATCGGGCAGTGCCGGGAAACGGATCCTGCTAGTATATATAACTTTTACTCTAGCTCGAAGACTGAACGAAGTAGTTCAGGTGTTTGCAATAATTCACCTCCTTCACGCAGGGGGAGGAGAGAAAAACATTGAAACATGATTAACATTTCTGTTGTCCAGCGTTAATTGAAACACGCTAACATTTCTTGTTCTGTCTGGCTAATTAAGATAACGATGTTAAATAACGATAATTGATTGAATTGTATTTTTTCTCAGACAAAAAAGTTAATTATCTACAAATTTCTTTAGAATCTACGAACAAAGATGGCAAAGAATTGTCATATTTAATGGAAAGAATTACATTTGGAAATTTGGTTAAGAATCGTTTGGCAGGTTGAATGGAATAAATGGGGGAGGGGGAGGGGTCTGATTTAAAGGGCAAAAGGGGCACAGGAAGTAGACAGAGTATGGCAATGGTAATTTGGCATTTTGGCTAGGAGGAGCAGAGTGTAGTATCTGTTCTCATACTACATCCTTTCTCTCCTCGGTCAGTGAAGGAGAAATCTTTCCCAATCCAGAGTGCCACTTTTTTTTGGGGGGGGGGGGGGAGCTGGAATATCTCCCACAGAAAAAAAAACGACCTTGTGTCCAATTCTGCCCTCGTGGGGAGGCAGCAAATAGGGACAAAGGTGACATGGAGATGGACAGAATGGAAACAAAGTAACCTGGGGTGGGATCACATCAAAGGGAGGGGGAGTTAAAGAGAAGCTGGTTAGGGTTAGGATTAGGAGTAGGATTGATATGCCTGAGAGAAAGTTCTTGGGTGGAAAAAAAATGAGAAATGGAAAATATAAAATAAACAGAATTCCTAAGTCTCTAAAAATAAATTTACTCAACTCTTAGTAAATTATAATGTAATGATGACACCGAATATTGAAGTGGATCTCAGGGGGAGGGGGGGGGGAATAGTGCTGATGCGAACCAAGATTAATGACAGCCAACAACAACAGCCCCCACCCCTAGTCCAACTCTTCCTCGCCGTGGTAGGTAAGAGTTAGGGTTGTGGTAGATGCGGTGGCAACATGGTAGTGTTAGAGTTACTAACATGCTTTGATGAAAATCCAGGAGGAGCCAACATCAGGATTCGTCATCCTCTGGTCGTTGTTACCTCTGCGTGGTGCAAGCAAGACGTGTCAAGCGCGGAACTGCAAATCCAATGAGTGAGGATAACAACGTTGCTTCTGCGCATGTGCAGCTGCCATTTCTTTTGTGTGTTCTCGGCCAAAGACTTCCCCGACTTTGTATGCAAAGTCTCAGTCTTACTATTATGGCATGTGTTCTTCAGAATTATCTGATCTATTCCCTGCTTCTTTTGTTTCAGCTCGTTTGACTAGTTGGCCTCGTGGTCTTCGTTAATTTGTTGTTTTGATACCTCTTTCCGAGAACCGCAGACTTGTGGAACTCTCTTCCTGCTGACTGTTTTCCTCCTACCTATAATCTTGGTCTTTTTAAGACTATGGTCAATAGGCATCTCCTGTCTTTGCGGTAATTATATTTGTTCTTGTTAGCTCCTTGCATCAAGCGGCTTCATGCTCTGTCTGGAGCTATTTCCATAAAAATAAAAAATATTCCAACAACTCCATAACTAGTGTGAGTCTATTTCCATAATGCAGTTAAAAGACCTATCACATATTAAGACCGTAAAGTTATTTTGCATGAAAGATGCTCGACTGAGCTCCGATCTCTTGTTCATCTTTGTAAGACATTCACAGAAAAACCTTGTCCTATTACCACAACTGAAAAGAACATTCCTTCCTCCATGGGCCTAGCATCAGGCAGAATTTCCATGAACAGGGTTTCTCACCTGCTTCCCTGCACACTGCAACATGGTTGTCTTCAGATTCAATGTCAACAAAAACTTGTCATAAACCCTAACCTCACAAGTCATCAAACTTTATTCATTCAATTCATCATTTTCAATCCTCTCATAATATTCTTCATCATTCAACTGACAATCGATCCATCTTGTTAACCCCTATCCGCGAGTAGATTTCGGCCTTGATAAGTGGTTACTCGGCCAAGATCAAAGTGTAGTATCTGTTCCGATGGATACTACACCTCATAAACTGGTATTGTTTTAGCCTTCGGGGCTTGATTTACGCCGGTCTATAGGTCGGTCCTGTGCAGTTCTAGGAGGTCCACCCTCCCAGGCTTTGTCTCCCCTCTTTGGAGAGGAGTAAGTTTATTGCTTAC
The DNA here is from genome assembly GCA_963556195.1 of Sepiola atlantica. NCBI lineage: Eukaryota > Metazoa > Mollusca > Cephalopoda > Sepiida > Sepiolidae > Sepiola > Sepiola atlantica. The sequence continues at coordinate 9,895,691 of OY744541.1, read as the reverse complement.
TGCCTGTGGCGCCCCTATCGGGGAATGCCGACGGGGCTGCCCAGACAATTTTTAATGGCCAGAGTGCTCACTTTCTCGGGCGCCGGCTTTTCAAACCCCACTTTCCCGACCCGACCTTGGGTCACATCTTACTTGTGGGAGTAAGATAAAACTGGCCTTGTGCCTAACCTCCTGGGGAGGAGGTAAATAAATACTCATTAGTAAAACAAAACAAAAAAAATAGCAAATAGCAACTTTTGAATCAAACACTGTAATAAGAGAGACATTACCGCTATCAACGGACTGAAGCCAACATTTAGGAAAAAAACGAATCTCCACTCTGACACAAAAGGCCACAACTAACAGAACACATATTAGCACCTGAACAACCGAGTCCGGTAGGAAAGTCACCTTTCCTAAACACATTTTTTTTTTCTAATTATTACAATCAATTATCTAAGGAGAGAGTTCTGTCCTACTCCAACTCTTTAGCAAACCAAAAGTATGACCCAAATCTAACATCTAAAGTTATCTTGTCGGATTTTCAAAGTCAGACCCAAATAGCATTTCAGGTGACAAATCAAACTTTTCTTCTGACTAGCCAATTTTCATTTCTTATCGTTCAACTATGTTATTGGCAATATAACAACATCCTCCACTACAATTTATTTAAAAAATGACTTAGTCATATGAAACACTTTTAAATAATCACCTACAACGAAAAATCAGCAACGGGGATAACTCATTTTTAAATTGTGAGAATATAATAGGAGTTGTTTACCCTTAGTTTAAAAATGTGCAAACAAATAAAAATTAAAAAACTAAAATGACTTCATTGCATCCCGGGCAACGCAGGGTCAGTACAGCCAGTAAGTACTAGTATGACCTTGCTCTGCCCACCTATCGCTATGAAATCCTGAGGACTCATCAGAATGTAAAATGCAAAACTTGGAATACCAGCAGCCGAACTCACCGCCACAATTAAACCAGTGATGTGCTGACCCCCCCCCCCCATTAGATCCTGGCTCTCATCCTTCCTACATGGAGCAATTTCTTAACAATCCCACCATTTGTTCGTTCCTTCAGCCGATTTGTTGTCCGCTAGAAGTCTAACCTGAGGCTATTCTCTATCTCTACAAATCTACAATCAGACCATGTATGGAGCACTGTTGTCATATTTGGGCTGGTGCATCTCTGTCCCATTTAAGGGTTTTTGATAAAGTTCAGAAACGTATCTGTAATTTGGTTGGCCCCACCCTTTCCTTTTCTCTGCACCATCTCTCACACAGACATTATGTTGCTAGTCTCAGTCTTTTCTATAAATACTATTATAGCATGTTTTCTTCAGAATTATCTGATCTATTCTCAGCTTCTTTTGTTCCAGCTCGTTCGACTCGTTGGTCTAGTGGTCTTCATCAATTCACTGTTTTGATACCTCATTTTAATACAGCTTCCTATTCTATTTACTTCTTTCTAAGGCTTGCTGAACTTCCTTGCTGATTCTTTTCTTCCTACCTTGGGTTTTTTCCAAGACTAAGGTCAATAGGCATCTCATGTCTTTGCGATAATCATCTTTCGTTCTTGTTAGCTCCTTACACTAAGTGGCTTCATGTCTTGTCTAGAGCGACTTCCAAAAAATAAAAAAAATGCATCTGTACTCGTCAGTGCTACAGCTCACCTTTCAGATTCTCCAAAATTAACGTTTAAAACAAAAAAGTTTGTTTTGTATTTTTTTTTTTTTTTTAAATATGTTAGCGGATTTTGCATTTAAGTTATACTAAAAAAAAGAGCGACAGTTACACAAAACATCAGAGAAACAGCCACTTGTGTGTGTGTGTGTGTGTGTGTGAGAGTGAGAGTGAGAGAGAGAGAGAGAGGGACGGACGGACGGATAGCTTGTCTCGCTACACTTAGATACATTGTGCCCAACCCCTTATTAGGGGACAGCACCTGGACATGTCTTCTCTGCTTGAAATGTCGCCAGGTAAGAGACGGAAATCTAAGGACGAAAATCACTTGGTTTCATTCTGGGGTCACCTCTAACCTTAAGGTGTCACTCAAACCCTCCATTCAAACGGGGGGGGGCGCGTTATGTAACCCTAGCTAAAGTTAGGATTTTCTAATTTGAATGAGTCAACCACAAATTGCTGGAGAATTTGAATAAGACAGTCGATCCCATAGTCTGCAAGAGTATCCATTAAGTCCCACACCTGCCACCAACCCTAACCCATAGTCTACAAGAGTATCCATTAAGTCAGTCCCACACTTGCCACCAACCCTAACCCATAGTCTACAAGAGTATCCATTAAGTCAGTCCCACACTTGCCACCAACCCTAACCCATAGTCTGCAAGAGTATCCATTAAGTCAGTCCCACACTTGCCACCAACCCTAACCCATAGTCTGCAAGAGTATCCATTAAGTCAGTCCCACACTTGCCACCAACCCTAACCCACCAACCTTGGTACAGTAGTATGCAGGAAAAACGTTTGAGGTTGTATCAAGTTTAACAATTTTGAAGAAATTACAACTTTGTATCGAAGATTCACTCGTCAGACGTACTGCACGTATCCGGGTGCAAGCGTGGCAGCTGCAAAGTGGGAAATTATGCATAGTCTCTTATTTCGGTAAATAGCAAACACATGGGGAAAAGGGTTAGGGTTAGGGAAAAGGGTTAGGGTTAGGGTTAGGGAAAATGGAAATAAAAAAGGATAAAGTTCGGGAAGAGATTTTATTAACAGAGCACGACCCACATCGCATTAATGGGCACCTTGTTTTTCGAGCAAACACGAAGTGAAAGCCTCTCACATGCCTAAGTGCGCACCCCTGCACACACACACCGCAACCACCACGATGCAGACTGGAATGTTCTGCTGGTTTGGGAAGTCTTCGGATTAAATTCACAATGAATTAATACTTTGGGAGCACACTCACTCTCCATGAAGTCAATGTGTTGGTTTTATCTATCATCCGTATGACTACAACAGGTTCGGGTTAGGGTTAGTATGACTACAACAGGTTCGGGTTAGTATGACTACAACAGGTTCGGGTTAGTATGACTATAACAGCTGCTGTTTGTTTTAGTAATGGACGTCTTAACAAGTGCTAAAATGACTTTTGCTTGGTTATAAAAAAGTATAAACAAAGAATTTAAATTAAAAAAAAATTTTTAAACAAAAGTGGATTATGTTCAAGAACGTTTTTATATGAGGCTTGATAATTTGTATTATTCGGACTACTGTTCTAATCTTTGTTATTTTCACATTTCGCCCGATAGCATGTAATGATATTGAAAAGTCTGGTATGGTTGACCACATATGGAGAGAAACCATGCCCTTTGTGTGACAAAATAAAAATTATAAGCAGAAGAACGGCAGAGCAAAAGACGTCTCAAAGAAGCAACGCATATGTTAGGCGACAATGACCTCCGAAGTAGACCTAAAATTCAATACAATATAGGAACCAATAATCATAAATAGATTAAAACCGGATAAAAAAAATAAAAAACTTATACACGGTGTCCATAAAGTCTTTTTATAATTTAAAAAAAATGATTACGAAGACAGTTGACGAGATATCTTGACCATTTTTTTTTTATTTTAATCAGTGTTTATTGAAATTTTTATGAAATAAAATTTTGCATTTCAGATATTTTGTTAATGTAAGGACACCTTCTGAGTGAACCTCTATAAAATGGCTACTCCACAAGAGAATGATCTTCTTGGCCTTTTGGCTAAGATCAAAGTGTAGTATCTGTTCTGATGGATACTGCACCCCATAGACTGGTATTGTCTTGGCCTTCGGGGCTTGATTTACGCCGGGCTATGGGTCTGTCCTGTGCAGTTCTAGGAGGTCCACCCTCCCAGGCTTCGACTCCCCTCTTTGGGGAGGAGTAAGTTTATTGCTTACTGCCTGAGGCGCCCTACCGGGGAATGCCGACGGGGCTGCCCAGGCAATTTTTAAACCCCACTTTCCCGACCCGACCTTGGGTCACATCTTACTTGTGGGAGTAAGATAAAAACTGGCCTTGTGCCTAACTCCTGGAGAGGAGTAAATCAATACTCCACAAGAGAATGCACAAAATGTTTTAAATGTAAAAGCGATTTTATAGACACTGTGTGTGCGTATATATATAATATATTATTAACCTATCATATCAACCCAATATTTCTATGTACTTGCATGACATTTTTATTAAAATTATGATCCTGAGGAAGTCTTACAAATAAAGACGAAACGTTGAATACATAAAAAAAACATCTTTTGGTTTTTCCTTTTTCATTTCCCATAATATATATATATATATATATATATATATATATATATATATAATATATCATATGTATAAAATTCTTTGGGGAAGACAATGGAAGTGGTCCCTAATCTCTGTTACCCTCTGTCGAATATGTATGTGCTCCTACCTCTAAGTGATCCCATGGGGGGGGGGGGACTTAAAACATGTATCCGATTTTAACAAAATTTAAGCCATATGTATAAGGCACTAATTCATTGAGTTTTACAACATTTCATCTTCTTCCGATAATATTAGGCCGCAAAATGGTAGTAGGAGGAGGATGGTTGGGGTAAAAACAAAGAAAGTAATATGGTGTTATTAGTAGAGTGCAAAAAGTACATAGAAATGATCCCCATTCAATCCAGAGGTGAAAAAATATTGTGTTTCGCCAGTGTTCGCACTAATATTCGTATCTATATAAAATAATAGCTTAAGTACAGTAAGAAAAAAAACAAAAAATACGAAAAAAAATATTTCAAACTGGAAGAAAAGAAAATATAGAAAAGTAGAAAAAAAACCGTCTCATTATGGGAATAGATTTGCAGTCTCAATCCCCCTTAATACTTAAAATGGATTCGCCCACAGGTTTTTTTAATTTTTTTTATTCACTAACTTCTTGTGACAGGACGGACGGATATATATATATATATATATATATACAAATAAAGATTGCGAAAATACAAAATCTATCACGTCAGTATTTCAAAACGGTGTATTCAAATAAAAAATATTTATTTTTATTTCCTTAAGCCATGGCTTTTCAAATAATGGAATCTTATCAGAGGAATGCAAAGAGATAAGTTGGTAAAAAAAATACCAAAAGTCATAATTTGAAAAGATGTGAATACAAATATGAAAAATAAATTTTCGGAAAAAGTGTAGAAAAAGTCCGAAGAAAAAAGATTGAAAAAGTTAAATGATGAAGACGTCACAAAAAATGCAGCAGTGGGTTCAAAAAAGAAAGATAGGCGCCTAAAAGTTGTAAAATCCAATTATGGAGAATTATGAAAATACATTAAATGCACAAAGTTTGAAGAAATTGTTTAGCATGCAAGCTGTGTATTTATATTTATATATATATATATTTATATATATACATATTTATATATATACACATATTTATATATACATACATATTTATATATATACATACATACATATTTATATATATACATACATACATATTTATATATATACATACATATATATATACATACATATTTATATACATACATATATATATACATACATATATATATACATACATATTTATATATATACATACATATTTATATATATATATACATATTTATATATATATTTATATATATATATAT
>OY744541.1:9872582-9887582 GCA_963556195.1 Sepiola atlantica | reverse complement strand
AGGTGGAGGGGGTATCACGGCCAAAATGAGGGGGTAGTGCGAAGAGGAGAGTGTGTGAGAATTATTGACAATTTTGCATTTCGTATTCAAGTGTGCTTGCAACACAAAGGTGCACATTTGGAGTATATCCTTGAATGGCGATGAAACAAAGACTGTTGGACAGTCATGATTGAAACTTGTTGGACAAGAGGAGGAGGACCGTGTTTGTACCGTTCCTGTCACGGGATAGAAATTTATAATACTGGAAATGCATACATTGAATTACAAATGATAACTATGGAGAGAGTGGGAGGAAGATAAAAAAGAAGAGATGTAGTAGGAGGAAAGAAGAGAGAAGAAGAAAGAAAGAAAGAAAGAGAAAGAGAAAGGAGAGAAAGAGAAAAAAAGAGAGAAAGAGAAAAAAAGAGAGAAAGAGAAAAAAAGAGAGAAAGAGAAAAAAAGAGAGAAAGAGAAAAAAAGAGAGAAAGAGAAAGAGAAAAAAAGAGAGAAAGAGAAAGAGAAAAAAGAGAGAAAGAAAGAAAGAGAAAAAAAGAGAGAAAGAGAAAGAGAGAAAGAGAAAGAGAGAAAGAGAGAAAGAGAAATCATGTACACTGAAAACCCATTTTTCTTATAGCATGAAGTCATGCTAGGAGAAAGAGTGAAAAAAAAAGGGAAATTACTTACAGCCATTATTCACTTTTCCAATGGAAGTAATCCGTGGGTGTTAATAAATCCATAAACACGAGTTTCCTGCAAAAAAAAATATACAAAAACAAATTAGTTTATCGTTTTAAATGCACAAAAAGAATTTCTGCAAATATTCTATATTTCGGTCAGTCAATAAAATGTGTAAAGGTTTCTTGCTTGGGGAGTCTATAGTGAAGCAAAGGTTGAGCAATCACCAATCGTATCTTCTGAACTGGCATTATTTTAAATCAGTGGCAAGGAAAAGTGCAGGATGACTGGTGCGAATAGTTGCAATGCATAGTTGTGATGCATAGTTGTGATGCATAGTTGTGATGCATAGTTGTGATGCATAGTTGCAATGCATAGTTGCGATGCATCCGAATGACAAACTTGCTGCAAGTGAGTAATATTTAACTAAGAAAAGAGAAATAAACTAAAATATCTGATTTGGGTTAATTTGCCTGAGCATCCCTTTTGGAGAATGTACCGAGTCAACCGGGGTGGACTACATTTCTCATCTCGAGTGTTATCATCACTGATGATAAAAACACTTAAGATGAGAAATGCTTCAATTATGTATTCATATTTAGGGGCGATGGTGTGTGGTGTAGTTTACTTGAATGGACTCTAACGGCCTTTTTAAACGATGAAAGGTCAATCAATGTCAATGAAACCATGGTACGTCTCTGAAATATGTAACATATAGTTTTAAAATAAATAATTTGTATTTTAGCTCTCACATTTTTGCGATCGAGAACTTTATTGATTTCTTTTAAACATACCCTGACACATTAATATATATCTATCTATATCTATCTATCCATATATATATATATATATATATATACACACACAGTATATATCTATATCCCTCTATATCTATATCTATCTATCTCTCTATCTATCTCTATCTATCTCTATATCTATCTATCTCTATATATCTATCTATATCTCTATATATCTATCTATATCTCTATATATCTATCTATATCTCTATCTATATCTATATATCTATCTATATCTATATATCTATCTATATCTATATATCTATCTATATCTATATATCTATCTATATCTCTATCTATATCTATATATCTATCTATATCTATATATCTATCTATATCTATATATCTATCTATATTTATAGATATATAAAAAATTTTTTTGCATGAGTGGAGTGTTTGCTTACAGCTCCTGGTATTCTCAAATAGTCACCCGCCCGAGGGGGAAAGGTAGGCAAAGAGACTAAACTAATTGATACAGTCACAACCCATAGAATCAGCAATGCCGCGTTCAAATCCTATCGAATCTATTCTCGTCATTTGTGTATTAATGCTGTTAGGAAAGGTATGAACCTCCCCCCCCCCCCCCATACACACATCCTCATCATATTTGGTTTAACATTTGTTTTACATGCTGGCATGTTTTGAACGGCTTTTAGAAATTGATTAAGAAATTAACTTATCTCTGACCAGGTTTTTAATAATCCCTCTTTCTCTCAAGTCCATCCTTATCACTTCTTCCCATGTTTTCTTTGGCCTTCCCCAGTTGAACTAAGCCTACTACCTCAACTGTTCTACATCTACTAATCCAAGAACATGCAATTTATTTCCAAAATGACTTAGTTCGACCCAGACGACGTCTAATCTGAAACATTTTTAAATAATTACCTACAAATAAAAATCAGTAAGGGGAATAACTCATTTTAAATTGAAGATTATAATAAAAGTTGTATACATTAAGTTTAAAAATGTACAAACAAATAAAAATTAAGAACTAAAATAACTTCAGCGCGTTTCGGACAACACGGGAGGGGGTGAGGAGCCTAATTGATATCGTCACGACCCATGAATACTTTATAAACCTAAAAAAGGCAGATACACCATAAAACAGACGACACCAACCTCGAAAGAAGCGCATTCAAACACGCAAATAGAAAAGTAAAAACTTTTTAAAATGCAATTCTTTTTTTCATGTACTAATGGCCAACTGCTTATAAAGGCCGAAAGGCCACTCGAGGATAATTAAAAATGCTCCACTGTGCACCAATACTGTGGCACTATCGTAACAGATTATTTGATCCCAGCAGATTATCAGAATGGATGCTTCTTATGCAAGCAGTTGGAATCTCTCATTGTTGTCATCTTTTTATTTTTAATAACATGGTAAATGTTATTAATAAAAAACAGCCTAAGGGCATTTGAGGTTTAACAATCATTTGGGTTTTTGGATTTTCATCTTCACAGTACACATAGATCATACCCCATTCTCATCCCCCATGGAAGAAGGGAGCAGTTATCTGAAAACCTGACCGGTCTTTCATGGTTCAGTACAAAGAGGAAGATCTCATCAGATAAACAGATGAGTCATCTGTTTATCTGCAACGTCCAATTAGCGACTTCATGTCTGTGACGTAATTGCTTGGACTCATAACTCTAATGGAAAATTCCACTCTCCACTTTTAACCTGACATGGAAATTTCCTATTTTTACACACACGCGCATCTAAATGTTGCTACAATAGCATTGTGTATGAACCCACAATAGCTATTGCTTTGGGCATGAAATAATATAGTGAATGTGATACGAATGATGAATTTCTAAACCCCCCCCCCCCCATGATAGCAGTTGCCAACGCCGGTTGAAGCGTCACCGACTTGTGTGCCGTGTCTGCAGTGGAAAAGGTGGCTATTCCAAACATCCGGTTTGGTTGTTTTATTTTACGGCATATCAACCCTTTTCGGGTTATTTTATGCTGAATCAGGTCATTTCGGTAAAAGTTTGGGGGAAGGGAGGGAGAGGGGGAGATGTGGAGGGAGGGAAATTAGTTTTTGTTTTGGATTTTGCAAAACATAATTGAGTTTTGCAAAGATAAAAACAATAAAACATCAATGTTTGGTGCATTTTGGGTCAGGAAGCCGATATCTTCAGACAGCCTGATCTGGTAGCACCAGGTCCAAACATCCGGGAAAGCAAGGTGGGCCAAGTGTCTGCTTATGCAAGTGACTCGTCTTACATACAGACAGACATCCGGGCCAGCAAAGTGAGTGTAAATGATTTGTTTGGGAGCTTCAAAAGGCTTTCTTTTTTTTTATTCGCTATTCAACAGTCGACCATTAGACTATCATTTAGTTTAGTCGAATTTTCATTGCAGCAACTAAAGTCGTTTTTGTCATCTGAACCGGTGTTCATTGAAGGCGGTGTTCATTAAAAACAAAGTTTGACACATTTGGCTTTCTTTAGGTCTCATTATGACAAAAGATTGATTGATATGCTGTATAGCACACCAACTAATGAAAAAGAGAGGATTTATATTGGAAGTTAAATTTCCTGGAGAGCATGACTATGAGTATTGATTTACTCCTCTCCAGGAGTTAGGCACAAGGCCAGTTTTTATCTTACTCCCACAAGTAAGATGTGACCCAAGGTCGGGTCAGGAAAGTGGGGTTTAAAAATTGCCTGGGCAGCCCCGTCGGCATTCCCCGGTAGGGGCGCCTTAGGCAGTAAGCAATAAACTTACTCCTCCCCAAAGAGGGGAGGCGAAGCCTGGGAGGGTGGACCTCCTAGAACTGCACAGGACAGCCCCATGGACCGGCGTAAATCAAGCCCCGAAGACCAAGACAATATCAGTCTATGGGGTGCAGTATCCATCGGAACAGATACTACACTTAGGACTATGAGTAGCCAATGGCAAAAAAAGCTGAAAGTGAATGAATTTCCCAACCTGAGGAGTTACGACCCCCCCCCCCTCCCGTGTGTGTATGTCTGTATATACAACACAAAAACAACTGTTTTCTTAAACAACTTTAATCAGTTTCAACTTAGAACGTCAAAATTAAGAGAAGGCAACTGAGTGTGTATGGGGGGGGGAAGGGGAGAAGGAGACTGTAAGACATTCTTTCATGAAACAAAAAGTCATCTAACTCCCCTACCACTATCATGAACTGTTTGAAGTTTTAGATTTCACAACAAAATTATCATTTTCAGTTTTCAGAGAGAACTGTCATAAGAGGGAAAAGGAAGGAAAGACAAGACGGTCATGGGAAGAAAGGAAAAACAGGAAAAGATAAGAAAAAGTGAAAGAAAGAAAATCCAAAAAGCGACGAGGCAATAATCAGATTTTTCTTATTTTAAAAAAAGAAAAAAAAGAAAAGGTGGATTTCGACCCAAAAGCGGTGGTTTAGCAATTTAAGTGGAAATCCGCTTTTTCTGGATTTAAAAAAAAAAAAGAAAAGGTGGATTTCGACCCAAAAGCGGAGGTTGTTGCAATTTAAGTGGAAATCCGCTTTTTCTGGATTAAAATTTTTTTAAAAAGCGGAAAACTCAAATCCATGAGTGAGGTTTGAAATAGACGCGACTTAAAATAGAGAATGGATTTTATCAAACATGTTTCAAATGAGTGCAACTGTTAATGTTTACGCAGGCAATTATGTAACAGACCATCTTTGTCTGCGGAGAGAAAAGACGAAAAAGTACGCGACAAACGGCAGGGCAACAATGAATAATAAGGCAGTGTTCTTGAACAAAGTAACTTTGTTAAAAACCAGAACAGCAAAAAATATTTTAAAACCAAGCAAAAAAACATTTCAACAAGATTATTAAGCTATGAAACAAATAGAAAAAACATTTCAACAAGATTATTAAGCTATGAAACAAATAGAAAAAACATTTCAACAAGATTATTAAGCTATGAAACAAATAGAAAAAACATTTCAACAAGATTATTAAGCTATGAAACAAATAGAAAAAACATTTCAACAAGATAAATAAACCATGAAACAAATAGCAAAAAAAAATTGTATAAATTGGATTATTCGAACTGCTGTTCTCATATTTTCACAACGTTTCAGCCGTTGTAACCTCCGACCTTCTTCAGGTGTATCTTTTCGAACTAGGGAATATTTATGTCGTACTCGTGAATCTGGACGGAATTTCGAACGGAACCCTTTATATAATCCACGGGGGTAGCATGCTCTCGTTCTGTCAGCCATGACTGGGAGAAGTCTTCAGTAATTCGCAATTCTTCGTATTGCCCATACCGAGGATCGAACCTTCATCTTTCAGATGACTATCACTTAGAATTGAATCTTACTTAGTACTATATCCACTGCGCCACGGGTTCTTGCAAGGTTCAATCCTCGGTGCGGGCAATATGAAGAATTACAAATAACTGAAGACTTCTACCAGTCATGGCTGACGGAATAAGAGCATGCTACCCCATGGATTAAATAAAGGGTTTCGTTCAAAATTCCGTCCAGATTCCAGATTCTTACATCTACAGTGGCGACCTGCCTTGTTTGGGGTGAACTATGTTTTAAAAAAAAAAAATAAAAAAAAACATTTCTCATAGAATCGAGTATTATCTCACAATCTATAAATTATTTCAAACCTACAAAAACCTCATTTTTCTGCAGTCTGCAATAACGCCATTTTTAGAAAAAGAAAAAAAAAAGCATTTGTTATATTTTATTAGGATAACTTTTATAGGTGAAGTGAGGGCGTTAGGGTTAGGGTCAGGCATGTCTGCCTCTGTGGATGTTTGTACTCATTAGAAACGGATGAGTTGGTGAGGGCAGGGTGGATTCAAGGATGGCAGAAGCAATTAATTGCAGGAAAATATATTTAAATATTTGCTCTCGTAATTATTTGCTGTGATCATCACAGGTCTACGTTTTCTATGAAGCGACCTTCCACCCTCCGCTAAACTTGAATGTCTCTTTAGACATCCGATACACAAACATTCAATTTTTGTCATGTGAGCTCTGCACGGACAAACCCCAACGCTAACCCACAACTCTTCCATTTCAGAAGGCCACTTTATGTTTGCCTTTTTGTTTTCTATTTTTTCTCATGAACGAAGAATCTGCAGAGAGAGAAAAATATTTCGCGATTAATTGGATCCGTACTTTGCAGACAGGCCTGCTAGGTTGAAACAGTAAAAACCTTATGATGATGATGATCATCATCATCATGACGATGATCATCATCATGATCATGATGATCATGGTGATCATCATCATCATCATGACGATCATCATGGTGATCATCATCATGATGATCATGGTGATCATCATGATCATGATCATGATGATCATCATCATGACGATCATCATGGTGATCATCATCATCATGATGACGATCATCATGATGATCATCATCATCATGACGATCATCATGGTGATCATCATCATCATGATGACGATCATCATGATGATCATCATCATCATGATGACGATCATCATGGTGATCATCATCATCATGATGACGATCATCATGATGATCATCATCATCATGATGACGATCATCATGGTGATCATCATCATCATGATGACGATCATCATGGTGATCATCATCATCATGATGACGATCATCATGGTGATCATCATCATGATGATCATCATCATCATGGTGATCATCATGGTGATCATCATCATCATGATGACGATCATCATGGTGATCATCATCATGATGACGATCATCATGGTGATCATCATCATCATGATGACGATGATGATGATGATCACCATGATGACGATGATGATCATTATGACGATGATGATGATCATCATCATCATGACGATGATGATCATGATGACGATGATGATCATGATGATCATGATGACGATGATGATGATGATCATGATGACGATGATGATCATCATCATCATGACGATGATGATCATCATCATCATGACGATGATGATCATGATGATCATCATGACGATGATGATCATGACTGGCGACGAAAAAGTGAAAAGGGCTTAGGGTTAAGTCGTCTGGTTGTTGTTCCACCTAAGCATACAAGTCAAAGATACGTTCTCGACAATCAGTCCGGCAGAGACTGAGCCATTGTGAATGCGGTAACTTTTTTCTATCAGACTTTGGTATATGTTTTGTTCAGCTTTAGGAGGATCATCCTCCCAGGCTTGGCCTTCTCACTTTGGGAAGGAGTAAGTTCATTGTTAGTTCTTTCTGAGAACTGCCCATCTGTTGAACACAGTGCCGTGAGCCTGCTTCCCAACCAACTACAATATGGTCGTCTTCAAGCCCAATGTAAACAAGTTCTCGTTGAACCGTCCCCGTAAATAATCAATTTCTGCCCTGCTACAACCATCGTGCCGGTGATCGCGATGTTGTCTCAGGGGAGGGAGGGAAATTGTTTTTTTTCTTTTGGATTTTGCAGAACATGATTGAGTTTTGCAAAGAAGAAAAGAAACAATAAAACATCAATGTTTGGTGCATTTTGGGTCAGGAAGCCGATATCTTCAGACAGCCTGATCTGGTAGCGCCAACATGGTTGGAGGGAAGAGGAAGAAGAAGAGGAGGAACAAGAGGAAGAAGAAATATTTTAGTAAAGTGAAATAGAGTAAAAAATAAAGAAAGTATTTACTATTTTCCACAAAATAAGTGATTACTGGAATTACTGATAGGCTGAGAGAGGATAACCAATTTATATGCCAGAAGTGAAAGACAATGAAGATGGATGAGAACTCAGATGTGGACAGTGTATATGTGGATGGCGAAGCTATTGAGGTTGTTTAGAAGTTTTGTTACCTTGGTAATACCATTGGAGCACAGGGTGGAACAGGTGCTAGTTTGATTGCAAGGGTTAGGAGTCGATGGAGTAGGTTCAGGGAACTTCTGCCATTACTAACCAGCAGAGCGTTAACACTGTTGACTAAGGGTAGAGTCTATCAGGCATGTGTATGAAGTATTATGATGTATGGAAGGGAAACCTGGCCAGCGAGGGTTGAGGACATGTGTTGCATGGAGACAAATCATATGAGAATGATACGACGGATGTGTAGTGTGAGTGTTAAAGACAGGCGTAGTTCTGATGACCTCAGAGGAAGATTACATCTTACCCGTATAGGGAGGTGTGTAGAACAGGGGGCTTCGATAGCATGGTCCCCTTGAAAGAATAGATGAGAGTTCTTGGGTTAGTAGATGTAGAACAGCTGAGGTAGCAGGGTCAGTTGAGAGGGATAAGCCAAGGAAAACATGGGAGGAAGTGATGAGGATGGACTTAAGAGAAAGAGGCATAATTAAAGACCTGGCCAGAGATAGGTTAGTTTTGAAGTCAATTTCTAAAAGCTGTCCAACACATGCCAGCATGTAAAATGGAGAAGGATGAGGATTTTTGTATTTCTCAAATATACATACACGACTTGGCTGGAGGGGGGGGGGAGGCTAACAATACAGAGAAAAGGAGAGATAAAGTGAAATCATTTGTCACTTCTTTCATGCCAATATCAACTCAGAGAATTATTTCATCGACTGTTCAAGGTTAAGAGAAAATAGTTGAGACTTGTAATATCATTCCACCCCCCCCCATCCCTCGCCCCCTATATTTCCACCTTAGAGATTAACGCCATTTGCTCCATCTGCAGTACCAAATAAAGCATCTATTCCCCCTCCCTCCACCCACGACATCAACCAGGGTACATTTGGAGGAATGATGTTCTTCAGGGTGGAATCAGATACCCAATTTCTGCAAAGTCTACAGGCACCAAGTAGTAGAGAAGAAAACTCCCACTCACCTCAGAATCTTCGGGTCTCGGATGCCTTTACCAAAACTTCAGAAACTGGGACAGCTCAGAGTTAATTAGCACAGAAATATTTAATATAAATTGGATGGAACTAATTTTAAAAAAAAACAAAAAAACAAAAAAAACCCAACATATATACATAGTAGACATACCCGTAACTCGTTGGTTCACAACAAATACATTGAAGACATTGCCAAGGCTGCTGCAAAGAAAGTGGGTTCTCTCTACCGTGCCAGTAAACTTCTCACACCTGACATTATACTATATCTCTACAACGCCACCATCCGCCTATGCATGGAGTATTGTTGCCACATCTGGGCTGGTGCATCATCCACTAGTCTCTCCCTCTTAGACAAGGTCCAAAAAAGAGTCGCCAACTTAATAGATCCCTCACTATCCACCAAGCTCCAGCCCGTGTCCCATCGCCACAATGTAGCATCCTTGTGCTTGTTTTACAAATACTTCAATGGATTGTGTTCCGATGAACTGACAACTCTGGTGCTCCCCTCGACATAAATACCCCAGACCAACTCGACAATCAGCTAAATCCCATCCATTCACTGTGGAGGTCCCCAGATGCCACAGAGCCTTCTACTCCAATAGCTTCTTTCCTCGTGCTGTCGTCCTTTGGAACTCCCTCCATGCTCCCTGTTTCCCTGGCTGTACAGACATGCAGAAATTTAAAACTAATGTAAACAGACATCTCGCTGCACATCTTCCAACTTAGGATGACCCCCTAAACTTTCACCCTAATTCTCAGTAGCCCCTTACGTCTCCGTTTGTTAAAAAGCTTAAAGAAACAACTATTTATTCTACTTTTACTTCATTCGAACATTCACAAATTGTGAACACTTCTTCCCCTTGCAGAGCTAAAAATAATAAGTCCCTTTAATTCTATATTATTATTATCATTATTACTATTTATATATATATATAGGTGGTGTATATAAACATGTATATAAATTAGATGGCCACGCTGTAAAAAGAGAGTCACTCTTTTCTTTTCTTTTTTAATGCTCACAGAGACGTTAAGAAATATTGAGAGTGGTTGAATCGATAGAGGGTGAGTGAAATAGATAGCTGAAAGACAGGCGACTTGTTCAGTTAATTATAAATTACGGCTAATCAGAACAATTAAAATGGAATAGTTTTCAAACGTAACTCGATCCAAGGTATATTTTAGCGTATTTTAAAGTATCTCGGAAAAATGTCTGAGCGAAACAGACGTTTATTAACTCACTTAGCATAATAATGTGCGTGTGTGTGTATATATATATATATATATATAATAAATATTGAATTTTATTTACCTACAGACGACGTCATTTCGAGCTTTTGCTCTCATCAGTGCAGGATAGTGATAATTTCAAATGGTCACAAGGCACGAACCCGGTTCACAGAGCCACTTTTGACTCCGCACGCTTTCACTATCCTCGCAGCCATAGGAAATTATCACGTGATACCGAGAAATTAAGTTATATTTATGCCGATTACAGCATAAACATCAAGACAGACTAGAGAACTCAACGAACTTACTCGGAGCCTTGTTTTGTAGCTTAAATGAATGTCTATTTGTTTTTAATATATATATATATATAAAGATAGATGAAAGAGGGATAAACATGTACGAATGACAAATCTATTTCAACTTCGATTGTTCAATGCAAGGTGTACTCAGTAAAAACATGTTTATTATTCTTTCCTTAAGCCAAGGCTTTTCAAAGATTAAAATCTTATAATCAGAGGAATTACATAGATAGATAAGTTAGCAGTGGAAAAGCCAAAATTCAAAATTTGAAAAAATATAAAGTAATGGAGAGTGAGAACGGGTGTGTAAAAAAGATATGGGGTCTGTCCAGTCGGTAAATGTCCGTTGATAAGGTGTCCAGTGAAAGGAGATTTAAAGATGGAATATATATATATATATATATATATATATATATATATATATATATATAGCTGACAATCACTTTATTAAGCTCAAACTTTTATAGTTAAAGATAACCAATATTTTTTCTCTATCACACCTGAACATCTCCATCTAATAATAGTAGGAAGTTAGCTGTAACAATAGGGGTATAGGAGTGGAATATAAAATACAGATTTAAAGAAGTAATGCCAAGGTGGCCGTCCATAAATGTGTTTGATAGAAAAAAAGAAGACAATAATGAGTGTTGAGAAAAAGCCAGCATAAATAGGAATGAAGAGAAAAACAGTACGAAAAGAAACAATTTAAAAAGAGAAGGATATGACTGAGTGTATACTAATATTGCCATTGTCACTGCTTTAGTGTCATTAGACTGGGATAATGTTGAGAAGAGTTGGAGAAATAAACAATATTATAGGTGATGTGGCCTTCCATAACTAAAAGGTGGGATTTTTCATAAATGACTGCTTCTCAGATATAACCTCCTTCCACCATTGCTCCGACTTCCGCCATTGCTGCTCAAAGGTTTTAGCCGCTGTCATGAATGACAGTAGTATGTAAATGGCCATATTATTATCTTCTTTATATATAAAATAGTAACTATCTGTGTGTGTGTGTGTGTGTGTGTGTGTGTACCTGAGCTTTGTGTCTTATGTTCACCCAAACCGCTGGACAGAATTGCTTGAAAATTGGCATGTGGACTACTGACCTCTCAGTAAAGGTCATAGGCTATATAAGAAATATATCACTTCAACGCTGGGGCCAACCCCCCCCCCCCCCCATAAAACTGTTTTCCCTTAGATTCAAATGAAATTTAAACCATAGGTAAATCACCAAAAATGATGTCTATTCCCAAAATTTCAGCAAATTTTGATAATATTAAGAGGGTCACCGGGGGAACAACCCCTCCACTGAAAACTGTTTTCCCTTTGATTCAAATGTAATATATATGTGTATATATATATATATGAGGGGCGTTCAATAAGTAATGCCCCTGACCCATTTCCCATAGCAGTAGATTAATGAAACTTGGCACAATTATTAGTCTTTCTCTACATAGGAACCACCCAGAGTTATGCATTTCTCCCATCGTTTGATGCAGCTCTGGACACCGTTTTTGTAGAACACCCCAGGTTGGTACACCAACCATGTCGTAACTTCAGAAATCAAGGCTGCATCATCTGGGAAACGCTTTCCTTTCAAAAACAACTTTATGGCTGGGAAGAGATGAAAGTCAGAGGGTGCAAGGTCAGGAGAGTAAGGGGGATGGGAGAGGATTTCATAGCCACACGCTGTGCTTCTGATCTGGCGACATGCGAGTTGTGGACTGGAGCGTTGCCCTGCAGAAGGAGGATACCTTTGCTGATCTTGCCCCGCCTCTTGATTTTGATAGCTTCTTTTAATTTCATTAAAAGTGAAGCGTAATAGGCTCCTGTAATTGTGGTACTCTTTGCCAGGAAATCTGTTATCACTACTCCGTCCTGGTCCCAGAAGACTGAGCATGACCTTGCCAGCGGAGGGCTGCAGCCTTGCCTTCTTTGGAGGTGGTCAGTCCAAGTGCTTCTACTGCATTGACTGGGCTCTGGATCATAGTGATGGACCCAAGTTTCATCCTGTGTAATCAGTCTTTTGAAAAACTTTGACTCATCTTCTTGGCACATCTCCAAATTCATCCTCAAGCACTCGACGCGTTCTTGCTTCTGGAAAGGTGTGAGCAACCTGGGAATCCATCTGGCAGACAACTTAAGCATATGCAAATGGTCATGAATGATAGTTTCCACAGACCCTGTACTAATCTTGACCTCTTGGGCTATTTGGTGAATAGTAATGCGTCGATCATCCAAAATGGCAGCCTCAACTTGACGGACAGATGCCTCATCAATGGCAGAAGAGAGACGACTAAGTCTGGGAGCTGCTTCCGGCCATGTTTGAATTCACGATGCCAGCATTTTACAAGGTCATATGATGGGGCATCATCACCATAAGTTTCTTTTATTTCACCAAAAGTCTCCTTTGGATTGCGTCCTTTCAAATACAAAAACCGAATCACTGCTCGACACTCAACTGGCTCCATTTCACACCTGACTCAGTTCAAACACCTGTAAATCAGAAACCATAATTAGTTCAGAGCTGTTTTTTGCAACATAACCCATACAGATATGAATCATTACACATGCAAAATTTCATCTAGATCAGACAACTGGAAGTGGGTCAGGGGCATTACTTATTGAACGCCCCTCGTATGTGTGTCGTATGTGTGTATATATATAAGTTTTTGCTGTTTTTATTGGTGATAGTGACAATGTAAGAATGCTACCATGTACTTGACTCACTTCCTAAGTGATGACGAGTTACTTCCCTTTATATGCAATGTCTGCATCAACAAAAATATAACTTAATATTTAAGCGATAAAAAATCATACGTATTTCAGGCAAGGCGTCGTAGCCAATCAGTAACATTTCAGTCTACAGACAATGTAGTTGTGGGTTCGATTCTTGCCAAAGTCAGTCATACAGAGAAACACTTGTCCATGGATAACTTTCATGTACGTAAAAATTTAAATTAATGACACGTCCGATGACTGAATGCAGTACTCTGTATATTCATAACCGAGCAGATAAAATACTAAATAAACACATCAGTGTTCTATCGCCAGTAAAAACAATAACAAATGTGCGTAACATCATAGGCGATAAAAATTGTATATATATCGGAAAGGGCGTCTCGACCTGGAGGTAAAAGACCAGACTAGAGACATTTACATCGATGGTTCGATCCCTGCTTAGGGTAGCCATGCTGATGACAGCTCATAGCCAGAAACACGGATTTCTTTATGCACGCAAAAATTAACCACCGATTGTCATGGCAAATAACACTACCTGAGAGTTCATCATTCAAACTCCTCGGCCTAACCTTCACAGGTAACATGAATTGGAACAAATACATTTAAGACATTGCCAAGGCTGCTGCAAAGAAGGTTGGCTCCCTCTAGCAAACTCCTCACACCTGACATTATCCTGTATCTGTACAAAGCCACCATCCGCCCATGCATGGAGTATTGTTGTCACATCTGGGCTGGTGCATCATCTACTAGTCTCTCCCTCCTTGGCAAGGTCCAAAAAAAGAGTTGCCAACCTAATATGACCCTCACTATCAACCAAGCTCCAGTCCCTGTCCCATCGCCGCAATGTAGCATCCTTATGTTTGTTTTACAAATACTTCAATGGATTATGCTCCGATGAACTGGCTACTCTGGTGGCCCCTCGACGTGAATTCACTAGACCAACTCAACAATCAACTAAATCTCTTTCATTCACCGTGGAGGTCCCCACATGCCGGAGAGCCTTCTACTCAAATAGCTTCTTTCCTCGTGCTGCTGGCCTCTGGAACTCCTTCCCTTCCCCCTGTTTCCCCGACAGTACTGACATGCAGAAATGTGAAACTAATGTGAACAGACATCTCGCTGCGCAGATCCCAATTTAGGCTGACCCACCAACCTTCTCCCCTTTTCTTTTTTCTCAGTAGCCCCTTACGTCTACAGTGGCGGCCCGCCTTGTTTGGGGTGAACCATGTTAAGAAAAAAAAAAAAAAATTTATAAAAATGAATTGGTACTCTTATAGCTGACGCACGATGTTTCTGTGACTTCGCATCATCAACGTTCGGGCAGGTTACGGAAGCGCCCGCGAGTTGACGAGGCGAAAACTACCAAATGCTAAATTACGATGAAGAAACCCAAACTAAAATCCAACTATACAAATAAAGAACGAACAAACCATAGCTAAACAACTGTTAGTAACTAGATGTTTATTTGTGTTCTTTTTTTTTTGTCAAAAAAAAACATTGTTGATCAAATGTTT
>OY744541.1:9852582-9867582 GCA_963556195.1 Sepiola atlantica | reverse complement strand
AACCCGAAACCAAAGTTCTTTAACCCTAACCCGAAACCAAAGTTCTTTAACCCTAACCCGAAACCAAAGTTCTTTAACCCTAACCCGAAACCAAAGTTTTTTAACCCTAACTCGAAACCAAAATTCTTTAACCCGAAACCTAAACCGAAGTTCTTTAAAGATATCTACCACGTGAACTACAATGAAAATAAAATGAGAAAGATTATGGCCTCTAATTTTGCTTTCACGCAGGGATTCCTTGAGACGTGTAATAAATTTTAAGGGTTTTGCAACAGTAAAATGGTTGAGAAACGCTCGCTTAATCAGTAAAACCTGGTGTCATCGGCCTTTTTAAAAGGAAAAACAAGGAGGAATTTCTAACTGGCGGCTAATTACCTTTGATATACATGATTAAAGGAAGCTTTAAAAAGTTAGGGGAGGGGAAGCAAATAAAGATGAAACGAAAGAAAATATACAACTCTTATTGATCTTTGATTCAGCAGATTTATCTCAGAACACATTGGGAAAAAGTTATTTTAATGTCATTTAATAAACATATCTACCATATCATGTTCTAAATGTTCTCTACATATAAACTTATGTCAGTGGGATTTTGGAATTTAGGCCTAAATAGCATCACATCTGACACAGCACTATTTGTTCATGCCTAGTGTGGTTAGCAAAGTTACCCCAGCCAGGAATGGATCCAGAAAGTGTGGTTTGAGTTGTCCCCCTTTGCAAATTGGTTGTTTGGAGAATTTGAAAGCTAGATGTCTCTGGTTGACAGTCAATTTGCATAGGTGGGGCAATAAGTAGTATAAAAACGGTACTCTTTTCATTGAGCTGCAGGAGAGCGGTAGGGAGAGCAGAGTGAGGCTGAAAGAAGAGACTGAAGTACAAAGAATTGTTCTTGAACTATTGCTTACCGATTGGACGTTGAAAGAGATTAACCACTGTGGTTTGCCACCAGATTTTTTTTTATTTGTCTTCACGGATTGACCACACCTAGTCACCGTCTTCTTTTTCCTTCTAGCACGTGATATACAATATACCAACATGTCTTGTTTAAGTTTGTTTAAAAAGTTAATTATTCCGCCTAAGAAGAGTTTTACTATGGTGACTATTTTATATAATGACTCAAATAATGAAAGGGAGATAAATATTTTAACCTGCAAAGATTTATCAGCCCTAAATCTTATTGTGAAACACTGAAATAATGAAGCATTAAAAACGAAAACTTCAGCTATTTTCCTGTATAACTTTAAAAATGCGCTAGCAACAAAACTTTACACAAAAATAACAATTAATTCCGAGCAATGCCGGGTAGCTACAGCTAGGAAAACAAAGTGGTGCTTTTTTGTAATGTTCAACCACCCGTTCTTCTCAACTTTTTTATTCACCATTTTTTTTTCTCTCTTCGGTGTACAAGTACCTATAATGTCGCTAGAGAATTCCGTGTCTTTTGGAAAATTATTTTCAAATATTTTTGATTTTAGGAGGGGAGATCAGTTTTCTATATAAATTTAACGTAAACTAATCCCCCACTTTTTGACCATCACAAATTTTTCAAAAAATTTCCAGACAACCCGGAATTCCATAGAGTCATGATAGGTAATTGTACACGGAAAAAAGAACAAAATTTCGTCCGTAAAAAAAAGGTGAAACAAATGTGTGAACAAACAACATGCAACATGGTCAAAAAGTGTGTGTGTGTGTGTGTGGGGGGGGGGTCAGTTTACGTTAAATTTATATAGGAAGCTGATCCCCCATTCTAAAATCAAAACTATTTGAACAAAATTTCCAAACCAGCCGGAATTCTTTAGCGACATGATACACTGAAAAAAAAAAAAAAAAATTGGTTCGTAAAAAAGTTGAGAAAAACGGATGATGGAACATTACGAAAAAGCGCCAAGAAAGTTTCCTCAACTTGCCAATAGGAATTCTCTCCCTCTCCAACCAATCCGCATACTCTGTATATACAAATATAAACAAGCCGCACGTGCATGGTCCCCCTCTGCATGTGACTCGATGTGGCGAGTGTAAAATGCAATAAATTTGGGCAATTTGGGGCATTTTTGATCCCCCTTTGAACCCCTGGGGGCGCGAACCAGAATTTTTCTAAGGTCAAGGATGCTCATCTTATATCCAGAACCATTGCCTCTACATTTTGGCCAAGTTTTAGAAAAATTGAATGGATGGATCAACCGTTATGGATGAAAAGGGTCATTTTTGTCATTTTGGGGCTTTTGACCCCCTGGGGGCGCGAACCAGATTTTTTCCAAGGTCAGCGATACTTATTTTATATTAGGAACAATTGCCTCCACATTTTGGCCAAGTTTCAGAGAAATTGAATGGATGGATGAAAAGTTATGGGGCAAAAAATGTCATTTTTTGCCATTTCCGGGCCTTTTGACCCCCTGGGGGGGGGGCTAACCAGATTTTTTTCAAAAATCGGAGAATGTCACTTTCTAACCTGACCAAAGTTACAACTTCATGCAAAATTTCAGAGAAATTCAATGGATGGTTGCAGAGAAAAATCCGGACGGACGGACATGCCTCAAAACATAAGTCCCCCAATTATGAGCCGTTAATTTGGAAAACTTGTTCAGTGACCTTGAAGAAAACAAGAAAGAGGTTGGGTGAAAGCACGTTCGATTCTAAGAACAGAATTAACCGCTTCAAGGTTTTCATTTACCATCGATTTCCATAAGGTGCAAAATTACAAGGAAGATAATTTAACCTAATTATTTAAAAATTATAATTAATCAATAACCATAAGTCAAGATTTATGCATGTCTATAAGTCTTCAGTCATCATGTAACAGCTGACAATGAAGGGTGAACGAGATGGGGAGTGGTGGGAGGAAGGGAAGAATGTATTAAACACCAAAGTCTAATGCTGCGAGTTCGATCCTTGTACAGGGCAGTACACTTTCGTTGTCTTTTCAATCATACACAGAAAATAAATTGCCCTAAACAATATCCAAGAAGAAACAGGTGCTGCAAATAGTTTATTGGTTAAATAACAATCAATTTCATTGGTTAAATAACAATCAATTTCATTGGTTAAATAACAATCAATTTCATTGGTTAAATAATCAATTGTATTAGTTAAATAATCAATTTTATTGCGATATAAAAATGTTGCTGAATTGAGTTGTTAGAAAAATATAACTTTTCTCTCGGTCATTTTTTTTTTAATAAATACTTCACATTAACATTTATTTATCAATATATAAATACTTCATATTAAAATTTATCAAAAGACTGCAGCATAATGAAAGAGCCATGATTAGATGGATCTGCCATGTCAGAAGACGACACTCTTCGAGACTCTTCTCTCTAGGCTTGGTATACGAGAAATAACTGATGTCCTTAAGTTGGGCAGGATGAGATAACTTGGCCATGTCGAGCGAAGCTCCAGCTGGATCTCCTGGGTCAGAAACATGTCCATCGCATCGAGTCGGCAGGCTGGAAGATCGAAGCTTTCTTGGAATGAGTGTGTAAACGTGACCGTGCAGCTCTGGGGTTTACAAACTGAGATCCTCGCGACCACCGAGCCTGGAGTGGAAGACTATGATCAAGGCTGACAGGCAGGCCACAACTTCTTATAGAGGACGAATAAAAGGCGTGTTCAAAAATAAATCGGATGAATAATAAGATTAAACCTTTGTCTGCTCTCCATAGAGCTCAACACATTTTACTTATCTTTCAGAGACTGGACGAGATACTTTGGCGCACAGTTCCAATGGCACAAGCGCAACGGCAGCTCGGATTTGTTTCTTACGATCAACGATCATCATCGTCGTCGTATTCTGACCAGAGATAGGTTAGTTTAGAAGTCTACTTTTTTTTAAAGCCGTCCAACGCGTGCCTGCATCTAAAAATGGACGTTAAACGGAATATGATGATCATGATGCGATAAACAGAGATCTGATACGATCTTTCGTGGAATCCGTGGAATCCAGTTTGGAAAACACTGGATTAGATTTGTTTTTTGTTTTTTTAGCATTGATTTTTTTGTGTGAAATTACATAAAAGACAAAGCACAAAAAAAAAAATTTTTTAAAAATCACTGAACGTTTCTGATGAAACCAAAAGGAGAGCTCATCTCTGAAGCGTCATTTAAAAAAAAAAAAAAAAAAAAAAAAAAAAGCACATCATTTCCATATTTATGGCCAGACAAATTTGAACACGACGGACGACAATCGCTATGGCTTCGAGTTGTCAGCAGATAACGAAAACAATCAAACTGGGGATGAAAACAAGACCTCATTAGTTTCCATGGTAACAACTTGCTCTTATCTGATTGGTCGACGGCAAACATTTGAACATTTTCTCTTGTGTAACGAGAGTTAAGTGGATTGAAGCTGGAAAGTGAAGGCCATTCATATTTTCGACCAATCACATTAAAGGAAATAAAAAGAGCGTATCAATCATTCAAAAGAGGTCAGCATCGTTTGAGATATACGACTGACACGCGAGGCAGAATGATCTACACCAATTACAAATCTAGAAAAAAAAACAAATAATTAAGTATATAAATAGATGTATTGTGTATATTTCAGCAGCATTTTTTTTAAATTTAGGCAAATGTTATTAAATAACAGTTTTTTGTTGGATGTTTAGCAGTGGGAAAGCTACTTTTAGTTGTGATAAAAACGGGAACTGGACAAAGATGGGTTGTTGGTTTGCCGAACTTTTCTTTATGACGTATTCAATTAAACAACAGAGCACAGATGGGTAATAGTTTTATGGAAGAAAAACACGGGAACAATACATTAGACAATACATCGACTTGAGTAGGTGTTGACAAATCATCTTTATCCTGGTGTTCGTCGATTCTCTGCCATCGGCCTGGTAAAGAACGCAAGATCACACCTTGTATGGCTGGGAAACAATGTCGAACTGAGGGTTCTGCCGATCACGTGATCCGGCGTTAGTGATCGTGCGTGAATCTCGTTACATGCAGACGCGCATCTGCTGAAGAGGCAATGATTACAATGATCATCAAGCCGAATCACAACTTGCATAGACCAACAGAAAATAGTTCATTCATGTAAGCTGCTACAATTTTTTTAATACTCCATTTAATATTTCGGTCAAATTGGTGTATATATGTTTCTTGTTCCAAGCAAAACAAGGAAGAGATAGGTTAGTATGGAAGTCAATTTCTAAAAGCCGTCCAACACATGCCAGTATGTAAAACAGATTTTAAACCGAATATGAAATGATACGATGATGAATAACCGACTTGTTTACAAAGAAACTTAGATGCATTGTGGTGGATTTAATTTTATAATTTTTTTTTTTTTAAAGTTCGTTTTAAAATTTCAATGTGCAATCGATTAATAGTACAATTAAAAAAATAATGTGCAAGTCACATACGGACGAGAAACACAAGAGAGATCACACAATTTTCTTAATATAGAGATTGTTTATTGTTGACTTGCAAATATTAATAGTAATCCATTATTATAAATTAGTAGCTTGCTGATCAAAGTGTTGCATCAGTTTGTCAGGTAAACAAATATAAAATGAATAAAATCATGACAAGCTCAGTCAATTTATTTATTGACGTTGCCCGGAATAAATGCTTCAAATGGGTCGACACTTTTGCGATAGAATCGGCAACAAACCCTGGACATGCAGCAGCGTCAGCAGATGGCCGAAAGCAGTCAAAATATGCCGATCTTCGACAGATTTAGATTTCAACCGATTGCTGTGAAAGGTAAGATATTGCTTAATGGCACATCAACCCTTTTCGGGTCATTTCATGCCATGAATGTAGAAGGAAATATCCTTCATTTGAGTCTTAAGTCAGTGGGTCATTTATAGTCATTAGTTAAGAGTTTTGGTATTTTGAATTGTTGTCATTTTGGTGAAGGTTTTTATGCTTTAAGTTCTTTATATGTTCAAATGTTTAATCGTGGTTTTTGGTTTGGTTGTTTTGTTTTACGGCATATCAACCCTTTTCGGGTTATTTAATGCCGAATCTGGTCATTTTGGTAAAGGTTTTTATGCTTCAAGTTCTTTATATGTTTAAGTATTTATTCATGGTGTTTGGTTGAGTGAAAGGGGGAGGGGAGAAATGGAAGAGAGAGAAAAGGAGGCGAGGGAGGGAAAAGGAGGCGAGGGAGGGAAAAGGAGGCGAGGGAGGGAAAAGGAGGCGAGGGAGGGAAAAGGAGACGAAGGAGGGAAAAAGAGACGAAGGAGGGAAAAAGAGACGAAGGAGGGAAAAAGAGACGAAGGAGGGAAAAAGAGACGAAGGAGGGAAAAAGAGACGAAGGAGGGAAATTGTTTTTGTTTTGGATTTTGCAGAACATGATTAAGTTTTACAAAGGAAAAAAATAATAAAACATCAATGTTTGGTGCATTTTTAGTCAGGAAGTCAACTTCAAACAGCATGATTTGGTGATTGCTGTGGAGACGAGTGGAGTGATAGGCCCCGCCATGCGCAACTTTCTCAGAAGCCTTGGTCTGTCAATGATGCGCCACACCGGGAACAATCATGAATTGGCTTTACAAGCGCTTCTCTATCGCCATTATTCGTGGAAACGCCTTGAGCCTGCTCTCGGCCTGCCAAGCCAGCCAGATATTCGATGAAACTTCCTGTTGCGTACATGTTGGTTTCGAAAAGGGACATTTTATTAAGTACTAGTTGCCTCCCCGTTTCCTTCAATATTTTTTTTTGACAATCATTGTTTGTATTTTACAAATTGTTTTTTTTTTGCTTTAATAAATTTCATCGATTATATATAAAATAATTTTTTTAAATTAAATAAAAAGTTTATTTAAACAAATATAACGGAAAAGTGTTATTCACGAATATTTTCTGTACAGAAATATAGCAAACGAGCGGAACCCTAACCCAGTGTTGCTTGCAAAAATTGCTTTTAATTTACAATCTAGAACTGTTTTCACCCAAAATGCTAAGCATTTATCCACGATGCAGAAAATATTCGTGAATAAAACTTTTCCGGCAACTGATGATCCGACATGTTTTTTGTTTTTTTTTACTAACGAGCCTCCACTTATTAAGGCCAAAAGTCACTCGAGAATAAGAGTTATAATCACTTCATGAATTATATACAATTTCTATTTATTTTTAGGAGGGGGGGGGGCATTAAGAAATTCTTGTTTTCAAAGTTGACATCAATATGTTCTTTGATGTACGGCACAGCACAAAAGTACAGCGGATCCATTAAAAGCAAAACAAAAAAAAAACCCAGATCCAATCAGGATATCAAGAAGCATCAAATCCGATCGCAATACCCGACCAAAGGAGAGGAATAATTAAGTCAGCATTTCACCTTTGATTACAGTTATTTCAGGGGGGGGGATGATTAAGTCGTTATTTATACAGGTGGTTGGGAGTCTTCTCAATGATACCCTTCCCCACATCCAGAAAAGCAGAAAAGAAAAGTTTTATAATAGATATTGAGCCGTTGTTTAGAATACTTACTCCCCCACCCCCACTGAGAAGCAAGTTAATTAAGCTGGATTCTGTGTTTGAACTACCAGAAGTCACTGAGAATTTACAGGATAGACTTTATATATCTATATCTATATATCTATCTATATATCTATCTATATATCTATCTCTATATATCTCAATATATATATATCTATCTCTATCTATATATCTATATCTATCATTATTTCATGCATATACACTTATAATATATTGCATATAATATATATGTGTGTTTTTTTTTCAGTATTTACTCCAGTGCTCAATACATGAGTAGTATGAAAACATAAACTCTACAGAAACGTGTGTGTTTCATCCCCAAGTGAAAGCATAGAATGAAACCCAAACGTTTATGTGTGGCTTACTTGCTATAAGTATATTTCATACTAATGTGTGTATATATATATATATATATATATATATATATATAACAATACAATGCTAGATTCCAATGACCACAAGTGAGGGAGGAGAGATAAATCGATTCAAAACTTTCAATATTTTAATGCATGAGGATTTGCTAAAAATGATAAACCCAGTTTAAATGACGTTTCATTTGGCAGTTTAAATGCTTCTAAATTCCTTTCAAATTTTAAGGTCACAAAGATAATGGCTTAACATTTTGTGTGAAAAGAGTTTTTGCGGTCTTTTCTGGTCTTCTGAGGGTTGCGATTCTTGGTTTGCTTAATTTACCCGGGCAACACCGGGGACACGGAACCAGCTAGTGTTATACATTTTTCTTAATTTTACAAATAGAAATTGTAGTCAGTGCATGAAACCATCCCAGCTGTTGAAAATAGCACCTCACAATCCAGACACTCACATTTTAAATGTAGGACAAAAAAAAAAAAAAATCGAGTTTTTATTTGTAAGACATTAAATAATATTTACAGATTTTTCCAGAGATCAAAGCCTTGTCTGGGAAATTGTTTTAAAAATGTGAATACAAAGATATAGCGTTTCAGATTTTTTTTTTTTGATGAGAATTTACAATTTGTATTTTTTGGACTACTATTCTAATCTTGGTTGTTATTTTCACAACGTTTCGGCCGATGTAACCTCTAACTTTCTTCAGGTGCATTTTTTCGAACATGGGGATGAGAATAGTAGTCCAAATAACAAACATAAATATAGCATTTGAATAAGATTCAAATTCACATTTCCTATTTCAGAAGCTGACCT
Organism: Sepiola atlantica; assembly: GCA_963556195.1. Lineage (NCBI taxonomy): Eukaryota > Metazoa > Mollusca > Cephalopoda > Sepiida > Sepiolidae > Sepiola > Sepiola atlantica. Next base: position 9,858,948 of record OY744541.1, on the reverse strand, counting down.
TTCATGCACAACACCAGACCCAAATGATCAACAAAGGAAAATCACTCATGCATTTTCTACCATCAGCCAGACAAGAGAGTAGATCAAATGAAATATCAATCAGTTGAATTAAATAATAATCTATAATTGATTGTATCTTCATCAGCAAAGAATGACCTCGGCACTTGTGCAGTTTAGTAAACAGGGGGCAGATAATCTACAGGAAGTAACGATCAATAGATTTAAACATGAGAGTTCTTGGATTAGTAAATGTAGAACAGTTGAAGTAGCAGGATCACTTGACAAAGGATGGCCAAGGAAAACATGAGAGGAAATGATAAGAATGGACTTGAGAGAAAGCGGGATAAAGACATAGGTTAGTTTGGAAGTCAATTTTTAAAATGCCGTCCAACACATGCCAGCATGTAAAACGGATGTTAAACCGGATATTATTTTCATATCACAACAGGAGGTAAAATATGATGATTCAAACATTTGGTGCTTAATTTATAGTATTACAAATAAATTTAGCTCTGTATAACCTTTCCTTGTTTTACTAATCATTCTATTTCGTAGGTACATGCCCTGTTTAAATCTGTTTCTTCATTACATTTCAGTTAGTTTCCACGACGGTGTTCAGTTGCGGCTACAATCAGACATTCAGATAGAATGAGAAGGGTTGAAACAGATGGGATAGGAACGAGATAGTAATTTACATGTGTTATTAGATAGGTATCAATATGTCCATTAATGAATGTTAGTGACAACCATTGTAATCTGTTGTAAAATGTCCATGTATGAATAATATGTGTCCTATTTGTATTGTTTCCAAAATTAAGTATTCCAGCAAGGAAGATTATTACAATGGAGACAATTTTAAATGATGACATAAAAAGATCAAAATGTAAGTAGATAGGTATCAATATGTCCATTAATGAATGTTAGTGACAACCATTGTAATCTGTTGTAACATGTCCATGTATGAATAATATGTGTCCTATTTGTATTGTTTCCAAAAATAAGTATTCCAGCAAGGAAGATTATTACAATGGAGACAATTTTAAATAATGACATAAAAAGATCAAAATGTAAGTAGATAGGTATCAATATGTCCATTAATGAATGTTAGTGACAACCATTGTAATCTGTTGTAAAATGTCCATGTATGAATAATATGTGTCCTATTTGTATTGTTTCCAAAATTAAGTATTCCAGCAAGGAAGATTATTACAATGGAGACAATTTTAAATGATGACATAAAAAGATCAAAATGTAAGTAGATAGGTATCAATATGTCCATTAATGAATGTTAGTGACAACCATTGTAATCTGTTGTAACATGTCCATGTATGAATAATATGTGTCCTATTTGTATTGTTTCCAAAATTAAGTATTCCAGCAAGGAAGATTATTACAATGGAGACAATTTTAAATGATGACATAAAAAGATCAAAATGTAAGTAGATAGGTATCAATATGTCCATTAATGAATGTTAGTGACAACCATTGTAATCTGTTGTAACATGTCCATGTATGCACGAATGAATGAGTAAAACGTGTTCTATTTATAGTGTTTCCTACGGAAGCCTGCTTCAATCAGCTTTCGGGATACCGAATAAAAGATGAAGAAACTACACTTGCTTTATGTACTCATCCCGGAAAAGTTAATGTACAAAGCTAATTATACATATGAAAAGGGGAGAAAATGCATATTATGTCAATTGGGAGATCGAGAGTGGTACAAGGGTTGACAATAAGAGAAATGGAAGAATAGCATCAAATACTTATGTGTTTGGAAAAGAAAATTACGAACAATGTCGGTTCCTTTATTTAACGATTCGATAAAATGTGGATTATAATATTGATTTTTGTCTCTACAATAAAATAAATAGAGAAGATAAATGCAAAACTTATTTTCTTTAATTAACAGTGGAATTTCCACAGGCCCTCCCCGCTTGTCATAATAATTGGTAATCGAATTACAGGAAGTTATTGTTCAAGCAATATCAAATTCTTGTTAATTTGAGTCAAGAGAACGAGAACGAAGGGAAAGCGGCACGACCATTGACCTTTGCTTATCAATCAGTGAACTATAAAGTGTCACTTGGATGACTTGTTAGCCTCATCATCGAGGTTGTAAAATCTCCGGATGGGAAATTTTCTCTGTAATTATGTGTTTTACAAAAATATATACATCAAAAGAAACGTTAGTTTTTTGAGATAGGGTACAGGGGGAGATAGGATACAGGGGGAGATAGGGTACAGGGGGAGATAGGGTACAGGGGGAGATAGGGTACAGGGGGAGATAGGGTACAGGGGGAGATAGGGTACAGGGGGAGATAGGGTACAGGGGGAGATAGGGTACAGGGGGAGATAGAGAGAGAGAGAGGGACGGAGAGAGTAAGAGAGAGAGAGAAAGAGAAAAAGAAAAAGAGAAAAAGAGAGAAGAGCAAGAATTTCTCTCCAGATTATCCACTCATGAACTAGCAGCCAATCAGAACTCAGAGAATGGACTTGCCCATCTGAGCATAACAAAACATTTTATCCTTATAAACCAGCTTTTTTAGGGTTTTTTTTAAGTTTATTTATTTGTAGCTCATATATTAATTCTGTTTATGTAAAACGGAATTTGTCAAAGACAGACAAGCTTATCTTATATAAATAAAGATTTTGTCCGTCCGTCAGTCACAATTTTTCGGTCAGTCACAATTTTTTTTTTTTAAATGTAATAAATACATTGCGGAATTTGTCTTCTTTCGAAATATCAGATCTTAACTATTTTTAGAAATGGAGAATATTGCATTAATAGTAAATAATAAATTCCCAACAAATAAAACAGAAACCGAAACGTCGAGATCTTCAGTCTCGACATTCTAACAACTGAGCTATTAGGACTTTCTTATAAATAGAGCTTAAAACATTACCTTAACAAAATACTTATAGCTTTGGCGTGACGTCATAGATTTATGATTTACGTCATGTTTCAAAACATGAATTCAAACATAAGCGATAATAAAAAATAAATAAATGAATGGGTAAACATTATCAATAGTGTTGAAAACAATTTAGTTTGATTTAACTACGTATGTATTGCCGTTAAAAACAATTAAATATATACTAGAATTGCGCCCATAAGGCCTATAGTATTTTTTGTTTTTTATTTCACCCCCAAAACAAGGCAGGCCGCCACTGTAGACGTAAGAGGCTACTGAGAATTAGGGTGTAGGTTTTGGGTGTCATCCTAAGTTTGGAGCTATGTAGCGAGATGTCTGTTTACATTAGTTTTAAACCTCTGCATGTCGGTACAGTCGGGAAAACAGGGAGCAGGGAGGGAATTCCAGAGGCCGGCAGCACGAGGAAAGAAGCTGATGGAGTAGAAGGCTCTCTGGCACCTGGAGACCTCCACAGTGAATGGATGGGACCTAACTGATTGTCGGGTTGTTCTAGTGTATTTGCGTCGAGGGGGCACTAAAGCAGCTAGTTTATCGGAGCACAATCCATTGAAGTATTCGTAAAACAAACACAAGGATGCAACATTGCAGCACTGGGATAGGGGCTGGAGCCTGGTGGATAGCGAGGGACTTATTAAGATTTACGTCATGTTTCAAAACATGAATTCAAACATAAGCTAAAATAAAAGTAAATAAATGAATGGGTAAACATTATCAATAGCGTTGGAAACAATTTATTTTGCTTTAACTACGTATTGACATTAAAGAGAATTTAATATCTACTAGAAATTGGTCCAGTTAGCCCAATAATTCTAGTTCAAGAAATTCCATTCTTAAAGACCAAATGTTTCCAGAAATTTCTGATCGCGGGCAAATCGATTCCTTGATTAGCATTGAACATTTATCAATACCTGACCCTAAAGCTTTCCATTCTCTTGGCCGGGAAGCGATGAAAAGAACACAATATGTCTCCAATGGATTTGTTTGTAGGCCAGCTTGCTTATTGACCATCTGTCGCAGCTATGAGCGAATGGCCAGTAAATATTAATTTCCAATGTCCTAACATTTATACAGTGGACAATGGAATCTACCTCCCTGCCTCCGTCTTCGCCCACCTCGTGCCCTGTCCGTGGCGGTATTGTTCATTATCTAGCGTTTAGCTTCATGTTAGGTGTGGCACTCTTTGTTGTTATTTAATTGATCCAGTTATGGGCTGACATCTCGTATCAAACATATTGCATTTTTAAAATGGCATCTTTATTAGCTAACGGAATCACTTTTTAATAAGATTATGGTTAAGTTTTGGGACTTTCTTAGATTAGGCCCCACGCTAAAATCGACTTGGCGTTGGTACTTGCCGGATGTTTACAAAAACCGCCGGAAAGTACCGAAGCCGTTAGATAATCAAATTGTGAAAAAAATAAGCAGACGACATGTCAACATTTCAATTGGTTGAAAAGCGATTGCAACTGATTGAAACGCAAAAGTACTGCAATTAATTTTCACAAACTATTACTGGCTGTTGCGTCTCATGAAGGAGTGATTAAATTTTGTCAGGAAGAAAAACTGATCGCAAAAGAAAGTAAATGTTCAGGCAAAAAAAAAAAAACAACAAAAAAACTTTAATACCTAATGCTAACCCTAACGAAACCAAAGATAATTTTCAGTAATAAAAAAAAACTAACCCTAACGACACCATTTTACTTGATTACAAAGAAAAAATAATTTTCAATAAAAAAAATTTTTTTTTTTTAAATAATCTATTACCTGTTTAGTTTTATTTCTTTGTAAAAATGAATAAATAATTTCTTTCCTACAATTTGACTAAATGTATTTGCTTTTTTTTTTGCTTTAATTTTTGTTTGATATTAGTTAATTTATGTATTCCCCCACCCCCACCTCAACCCCCACTTGTAAATTCAGCCTGGTTTTTGGATTTTTTGGACACAGGTAAGTCAACCAATATTGAGCCAGAAGTACCAAGATTAGGGGGTAGCCAGAAGTACCAAGATTAGGGGGTAGCCAGAAGTACCAAGATTACTACAGAGCCTTCCTTATCTATATATTCCTTAGTCGTTAATGCCTCTTTATGTGGCAAGCGAAGACACGTTAAGCATGAAACTGCAAATCAATGGAGTGAAAATGACACGGTTGCTTTTGCACCATTTGTTTGTGTGTTCTGGGCCAAACCTTCCCCGACTTCGCATGCAACCATCGAGCCTTGCTGTTGTCGATGGTCGACACCTGCAAACCGTGCAGGTTAACGAATAGCTGTAACCAACGAGGACTTCAAGCAGAGCCGATAATCTTGAGGCACGATCTTAGTGAGCTAGATGCAGAAGTCTGACCCACCTAACAAACAAAGCATCAGAAACATTAAACTGACTACGTACAGCAAAAAGAACAATACTAGTGCGATATTTTGTCTTGTCGACACGAAGCAATCATCAGCATCGTCAACAACTCTCAATGAGAAAACGGCTGAAAATACTAATAAACCCGGAGCACACACAATTCTCTACCAACAAACGTTTTTGCTTACATGAAACAACCGAGACAGACATATACACACACGACCTACAATGACTATTCAACTTACAGTGTCTCAACCAAACTCTCATACTATTACTAATACAAGGTGTTTCAAAAGTCTTGGGAACATTACAAATGCGTATATCTCATGAACTATTCCAGGTAGAAAAATGAAACTGGTGCCATTTTAAAGCTTGCTTAATCAAGTTTTTGGTCATACTAATGATTTTCGTGTTATCTTTCCAGGTGCAGTAATGGCGTTCTCTAAACAAGACAAGGCATTTTGCGTCCTCCAATTTGCAAAGACTGAATCGTGGACATGTGTTCAGCGTGCATTTCGCAGGAAATTTAAAAAAGAAGCCCCTGAAAGGAAATCCATTGTCAGATGGCATGCTAAATTTGTGAAAGATGGGTGTTTGTGCCCAAGTAAGCGAACAGGTCGCCCTTCAACTTCAGAAGATGCAGTTGAGCAAGTTCGGACAGCCTTTCAGCGGAACCCCCGTAAATCAGTGAGAAGAGCCAGCAGGGAACTTCAGCTTGCTCCAGCAACTGTCTGGCGTGTCTTAAGGAAACGACTGCAAATGGTACCTTACAAGCTCAAGTTGGTCCAAAAGTTGAAGGACACTGATAAGCCACTTCGCCGTGACTTTTGCATTGCAATGCAAGAGAAGTTGGAAGATAACGGCTTTGATGACCGGCTTGTTTTTAGCGATGAGGCGACCTTCCATCTGAATGGCAAAGTTAACAAGCATAACACTCGCATATGGGGTACTGAGAATCCTCATGAACTTCTTGAGCACGAGCGAGATTCACCAAAAGTGAACGTGTTTTGTGCAATTTCCAAGAAAGGTGTCTATGGACCGTTCTTCTTTGAAGAGGCAACTATCACTGGTGAATCCTATCT
>OY744541.1:9835082-9847582 GCA_963556195.1 Sepiola atlantica | reverse complement strand
ATTTTTAAACATAAAAAATAATGTTTTTATGGCTAGGTATTTTTAAATGAATTAAAAAAAATTAAAAAATTATTTAATCTATTATTGTATAATTTTTGAAGGGGGGGGGGGGTTGTATCGGTTCTGTTGTCATAAGACCGTCCTCCCAGGAATTACCCCCTACTTTTTTTAAGTAGGTGAGAGTAATCCTTCTTTAGGGGTGGGAGTAATGTAGTATCCGTCCTGTTGTCACGAGACTATCTTCCCAGGGATTACCTTCTCTTTTCTTGGGGGGGGGGGGGGGATAGTGCAGTATTTATTCTGTTGCCATGATACCATACTCGCAGGTATTACTTCCTCTTTTTGGGGCGGCGGGGGGGGGGCAGTATAGGATATATTCGTTTGTCCTAATACCACATATGCGACCGGAAGGAGCATATATTTGCTAGTTATTTTAATAAATACTGAAATTGCATTACAATCCAGTCATTTCTTTATTTCTTGTGATCTTTGAAAAGGCAGGTGGTTTCTTTGTTTGCACATCGGATTTTGAATACTATTGTCATTTTGTGTAAGTAAACAAAGTTCGAACAAAATTAACATGTAACCGTTAACTTAAAAAAAAAAAAAAATTTTTAATTTAAAAAAAAAAATTAAATTTTTGTTTTTTAAATTGGAGACCCAGTTTATTTGATTTGAACCAAACGGCTGCATATAAGTCCGCAATCACACAGCAAATAGAAAACTAAAACCACCTCCATTGTTTCACGACAAATATTATCAGAGCGAGATTTGCTTAATTCTTTTTTTCATAAAAAGTTCAACTGGATTATTTGGACTACCGTTCTCATCTTGGATGTTATTCTCACAGCGTTTCGGTCGATGTAACCTCCGACCTTCTTCAGGCGCATCTTGTCGAATTTGCAAGAACGCAAGGATTTGTGGTGCAACGGATAAAAGTGCTAAGTGATAATCGGTTCTAAGTGAGAGTCTTCTGGAGGTTGAAGGTTCAATCTTCAGTACGGGTGATACTCGAAAGAATACAATTATGAATTACTTAAGGTCACAGCAGAATGAGAGCAAGTTATTCCTGTGTATTAAATAAAGGGTTTCGTTTGAATTTTCATACAGATTCTAGAGTTCGATAAGACGCACCTGAAGAAGGTCGGTGAGTACATTGTGACAACGTTGAGCGGCCCTACGGTAGATGGAGGCAAAATACACACTAGTATGAATTAGAAGTGGGGCCCATCGCGCTAGTGTGAATTAACAGGGAAAGGCATAGATATCTTCATTAAAACCAAAACCGATAAAGGTAGACAACGACGTCAAACTGGTTAGAATTTCAGCTTAGATTGTCACAATGTATCGAGGTAGCGATTAATGCATAGACCAGATGTTGGTCGGGAGAAATAAGATTTGATAAACGAACACCAATATTGTGGAGTCAGCGCCACTGTCTCTGATTTTGTTTGGAAAGTGTGTCACTTGCCGTTGTTAGACGAAAGACAGGTGTGATTTGGCCCGATGGGAGCCCCCCCCCCCCCGCCCAAGGTGCTCGCCGCCGAGTTGATTTCTGTGGACGTGGGTTAAGAGAACTTATGGCCATGGGTGGAATTACATTTTCTCGGTTATCTACGGACCGGGAAATCCAAACATAACATAGACAGGGCAGACACATTTCTTTTCTTTCTTTCTTTGTTCTCTGACTAAATTCTATTTTCTTTCTATTATTGTTCTTGTTCTGCTTAAAATGACCCTTCGCTTCGCAGTGGTACCAAGTTGCTGACCCAATCCGGATAATTACTCACTGATCAATCAATCACAATGTGGGAGTGTGGTAATTGCTGGACCAGGCCTTTCGACATCTGCGGTCTTCATCAGAGTGGCAACTTTTCTCCCCGAACAGTACCGGGTGACCAACCGAACTCAGGAATGGCCAAATTGGTGACGTCACCGGCGCTGTGCGAGTGATAGGGCCTCAACGTGTTGAGAATAACATCCAAGATGAGAACAGTAATCCGAATAATCCAAATACTTAATCCTCATCTAAAAAATTCTGAAACAAAGTTCAACAGGTGATGCGTGTTTTCCTTTTTCAAGACAAAGTTCTTTCTTTTGTCACGTTGTTCAAAATAAAGTTCCGGTTTTATTATTTCGCCAAATTTCTTTAAAACTTGCTTTGTGTTCTCCATTAGTTGTATTGTAAACAACCTTTTTCATCTTCGAAGGAAAATACAATTCGTTTTTTGTCTTTTTCTTACATTATTAACTAATATTCTCATTTGGGATGTTATTTTCACAACGTTTCAGCCGATGTAACCACCGACATTCTTCGGGTGCATCTTTTCAAACTTAGAAATCTTTATCGAATTCAAGAACCTGTACAGAATTTCAAACTGACCCCTTTATTTAATCTGCGGGGAGGGGGGGGGTAGATTGTTCTCGTTCCGTCAGCCATGACCGGGTAAAAGTGTTAAGTAATTACATTATTCTTAGTTATTATCGCTTGTAGTAAGGATTGACCTCCAACCCCCAGAAGACTGTCACTTAGAACTGATTATTTTGTTAATCAATGCCTTTATCCGTTGCGCCACGAATCCACAGACAATTCTAGTATGACTTTAGGGAGCTTCAAACCTAGTCTTGTTTTAGATGTGTAGCATACCACATATCTAATTAACACTTCTGCTGCTACCAGATCAGGCTGTCTTAAAATGCACCAAACATTGATGTTATTGGGTTTTTTTCCTTTCCCTTTGCAAAACTGAATCATGTTCTGCAAAGCTAAAAACAAAAACAATTTTCCTCAAAAAAACCTTCACCAAAATGACCGGATTTGGCATTAAATAACCCTAAAAGGGTTGATATGCCATGAAACAAAACAACCAAACACTTCTATTGTGACTGACAGAACGAGATCAATCTACCCCTGTTGATTAAACAAAGAATTAAGTTTTAAATTTTGTATAGGTTCCGGAATTTGACAAAGATTACCAAGTTCGAAAAGATGCACCTGAAGAAGGTCGGTGGTTACATCGGCCGAAACGTTGTGAAAATAACAACTATAGTAGTGAATAGTAGTCAAAATACTCCAAATAATCCTTATTTAAAAAATTCCGAAACATTTTGACGAAAGAGTATTGCTCTTTCAGTTACGAACTTAGAATTCTAAAACCTGGCACTGCAACTGTTCGCTTGAAACAGGTCTTAAACGTACACGGCTTTCATAAACAGCTGTTTATTCAACACCTACCCACAATAGGAGTATGTGACACAAGGTCGGAAAGTGGGACTTGAAAAGCCAGCGCCCGAGAAGGTGAGCACTCTAGCCATTAAAAAGTGCCTGGGCAGCCCCGTCGGCACCCCGATAAGGGTGCCTCAGGCAGTAAGCGATAAACTTACTCCTCCCCAAAGAGGGGAGGCAAAGCCTGGGAGGGTGGACCTCCTAGAACTGCACAGGACAGACCCATAGAACGGCGTCATCAAGCCCCAAAGGACAAGACAATACGGGTCTATAGGGTGTAGTATCATCGGAACAGATTGACCAAAAGGTCAAGAAGTTATTTAGGCAGGTGAATTCCCTCGGACAAAATTCATCTTTATCTACAGATGAAGATTTTATTGTTCTCAGGCAATACTTTTTTTTTTTTTGGTTCTTTTTGCCGCTCAAATAATGTCATTTTTTTTTGGCCAATGAGAACGAAGCGTAGTAATCATATGATCCTCAAACCCAAACAATAAGCATCGTAATGTTAGTTTTCTCCACCCAAAACCACATTAGCAAATAAAATTTCCTTAAGTATTAATGAAACTAATGCAAAATGACTGACAGAACTCTAACACGGCGTGATTATATTAACGCCGCCATTTCTTGAGAAAAAAAGAAACAGGTAACACAACACTTCAAGGCCTTTTGGCTAGGAGCAAAGTGTAGTATCTGTTCTGATATTACAGTTCATTTTTTTTTGTCCTCGGTCATTGAAGGAGAAATTCTTCTCGATTGAAGTAATTTTAATTTTTTGTATCAATCCAGAGTGTCCATGCCTCGGAGGGGGGGGGCAGAAGTTGGGTAATGCCTCGGAGGGGGGGGGGCAGAGGTTGGGTAATGCCTCGGAGGGGGGGGGGCAGAGGTTGGGTAATGCCTCGGAGGGGGGGGCAGAGGTTGGGTAATGCCTCGGAGATTGAGTAATGCCCGGAGTCAACTCCTTGATTGTATGCCCCAAAACTGAGAAATAGCATGAAAATGATTTTGATGCCCTCTCCCCCCCAATTTCGATGCCGGAAGCCACCGTACCGACACCCCCCCCCCCACCTCTGCACGTGACTGCTCGCAAGTAGTCGAATTTGTATTCTTTCAAGACAAGAATAAGTGCTCTGAACAGCACCTCCCCAGATGTGGTAGCAGTACTCCACTTTTAGGCGTATCTAACTCTTATATGGGTAGAGGATTGCATCAGGGTCAGGCATTTTCTGGAGCAGTAGAATGATCCAACCATTTTTGCAGCAACCTTACAAACAGATTGGATATAAGTTTTCTATTTTAAATCTGGAATGAAAGTCAGTCCTAGGAGCTTATCAAAACAAGGGGATTCTTCAAGGGTCTTTTAAATAACAGACATAGAAACTCCATACAGAAACACGAGACGAAGAAGACGTTCTCCATTGGCAGCCGACACTTGTGGAGACTGCAGATATTCAACAAGAAAAGAAAAGAAAAAGTAGAAGAAAAAGAAAGAAAAAGAAAACAGAAAGAAAAAGAAAAAAAAGAACAAAAAACAGAAAAAGAAAAAAGAAAAGAGAAAAAAGAAAAAAAAAAAAGAAAAGAGAAAAAAAAAGAAAAGAGAAAAAAAAGAAAAGAAAAAGAAAAGAGAAAAAAAAAGAAAAGAGAAAGAAAAGAGAAAAAAAAGAAAAGAGAAAAAAAAGAAAAGAGAAAAAAAAGAAAAGAGAAAAAAAAGAAAAGAGAAAAAAAGAAAACAAAAAAAACAGAAAAAAAGAAAACGAAAACAAAAAAAGCTGCTAAAGTGCTTAAAAATAAATTGTTTTGTGCCCCCCCCCCCCTCCCGAAAACTGCCAGCCTTCCCGCCTACATCAAATAGTTTATTGTTATGTCGCCTGTAGCGTCTTCCTTTCCACAGGAAACAATAACAGAAATCAAAAGCTTAGTTTCTTCCGGAAGAAGAAAAAAACGTTACGTTAATTTCGTAAGTCACGCAAATGCAAAAAGATGGAAAATAAAGACGATTGGGTGCTTCTTTACTTTCACAACGACATGTTAGGGGGGGGGGGTCGTATGCGAGGCTGGAAAATAGGCTTGTCGGCGCCATTTTTTTTAAGTAAAAATCCGTGCCCAAAAACAAGAAATTTTTTTTTTACATCTAATAAAAACCCATTTATACTACGTAAAAATACAAACAAATGTCATAAGTAGGAAAATATCTATTCTCGACGTAGGTCAACTTCATTTGTTGTATATTTATTTTTTTTTTACCCCGTTCTCGTTCGTTTTTTGGACCCCGTCCACGACTCTGCGGATTATTGTAAAAGATACCCCAAAATCTAAATAAAATAACAAATTACTTTGAGCACTAAAAGTATTTTCAAAAATGGCCGCTACATAAGAGACAATTCTTTCCAAAATGATTATCGTTTCAAACGATAAAACGCTAATAAATAGTTATCCCAGTAAATAGTACCGGCCAAAACAACACAGAATAATGAAAAGAACAAACGAAGATTAGCTTAGCTTTTCTACCAAAATAAGAAAACAGAAATCTTACTTGAGAAAAAGGCTGAAGAAAGAAGCATGCAACAAAAATTCAATAAAAATGTCTTTCATCAGACTAATTCTTTAAGTCTCTTCCTTTAGCCTTCTGAATTATTTTTATTTTAACGTGTCAATCTTTTCGGACAGTATTCTTTTTATTTTTAACAAAACTTTCAAAATTAATGGTGCATAGGATTTTCTCGCCAATAAAGTTAATAAAAAAACTTCTTTTTTTTTTATCTATCCTCTTTTTATTTTAAAGGGGAATTTTTTTCGGACAATTATTTTTTTAACCACTTCGAGTCATCAATATTCAAATGTTTTTTTGGGTTTCTTTCCCCCAATAATTTTTTCTTTAAAAACCTCAGGTTTTTAAATATTTCAAAGGGTTTTCTGTCTGGAACGCTTTCTCTTTTAGGGACTTTTTTGTCTTTAAGACTCCCGTTTTTTTTTCTTTTCTTTAAAATGTTCTATCCGAGACTTGTTCTTTTAAACACAAATGAAATCACCTCTCTGCTCCACCATCCCTACCAACATGCAAAAAGTTAAATGTAATGTGAACTAGCATCTTGCTGCCCTAGTCTCCATCCATTTTCTAAATCAGATTTTGAAAAGAATAGTGTCGATGGCCGGATACGTCCACCAAATGAAACAGAAGTTTAATTTTTGTAATAATATCCATATATTCTTTGTGCGAACAGAGACACTTGCCATGCTTCGATTAGAAATAAACTTACCTGGAAGAGACAGGTGATGAATTCATGTAGGGGGGGGGGGGCTCGCATGGATCGGTTACTATATTTACATATGTCCACAAAACCAGTTTAAAATTTCTTTGTGTATTCGCTCTGGTGGTAAAGCGTGAAAAACGTCATGGATGCTGACTAATGCGAAAATTATTCGGTAAAAACGAGTTCAAATCAAATTAGATCGATTGCATTCTGTCAACGTTGGAAAAGATACGAACCCACAGCTTACCTCATAATGTAGCAATAAATACTCGTGAGGATCTCCGTTAAAGAGCGAAGGGTTATAGGAGCCATGTTATAGAGTGATGGGGTTAAAGGAGCTACGTTATAGAGCGATGGGGTTACAGGAGCTACGTTATAGAGCGATGGAGTTACAGGAGCCATGTTATAGAGTGATGGGGTTAAAGGAGCTACGTTATAGAGCGATGGGGTTACAGGAGCCACGTTATAGAGCGATGGGGTTACAGGAGCCACGTTATAGAGCGATGGGGTTACAGGAGCTACGTTATAGAGCGATGGGGTTACAGGAGCTACGTTATAGAGCGATGGGGGTTACAGGAGCTACGTTATAGAGCGGCGGATTATACGATCTATATCGGAGTGGCGGATTATACGATCTATATCGGAGTGGCGGATTATACAATCTATATCGGAGTGGCGGATTATACAATCTATATCGGAGTGACGGATTATACAATCTATATCGGAGTGGCGGATTATACAATCTATATCGGAGTGGCGGATTATACAATCTATATCGGAGTGGCGGATTATACAATCTATATCGGAGTGGCGGATTATACAATCTATATCGGAGTGGCGGATTATACAATCTATATCGGAGTGGCGGATTATACGATCTATATCGGAGTGACGGATTATACGATCTATATCAGAGAGTGGCGGATTATACGATCTATATCAGAGAGTGGCGGATTATACGATCTATATCAGAGAGTGGCGGATTATACGATCTATATCAGAGAGTGGCGGATTATACGATCTATATCAGAGAGTGGCGGATTATACGATCTATATCAGAGAGTGGCGGATTATACGATCTATATCAGAGAGTGGCGGATTATACGATCTATATCAGAGAGTGGGGGCGGTATGCGTTTTGTATTATAAACAGTGAAAAACGTATCTGTTGCTGTGAATCTATTCATGATTTACATTCAAGTATTTGATGTATACTCTGTCCTATTTTTTTGTTCACAAATATGTAAATTATTGATTGTGTTGACTTATGTCGTTGTTTCAATGGTTTCGGCTTATTCATACCCGCTGTTATCTCTATATACTTAGTTTCAATTGCTATCCATATTTTATAAGTTATGCATAACCTTTGTTTATCTCCTTTTTTTTATTTTCTTTTAAACGCCATCTAACCTACTGCTGTTGTCACCCTATCCGATCTCCCCTCTTTATACAGTGTTTACTTCCCCCCCCCCCGTCTCGCCTATGCTAATGTTTTCATACTATCTTACATCTGTAGATCTTCGGTTTATTCAGTCCTTCGTACTTATCGTTGACCAGACATTTGCTCCTTGGCTGAAACACAGGCAGTAAAATTCTGATTATTTATTTGAGCTCTGCATATTTTTATTTGAGTACGTTTTGAGCAATTTTGATATTTCTGATATTTTGTAGCTCTCTAGTGATTCGTTTTTTTATTTTCCACCATGGGTTGTCTACAATTTTGTTTTTTCTATAGTAATACTATTGAGCGCTCGTGTTGATAAAATAAATATATCACGGAACAAGTGCGTATTATTCATATAAGAAAGCCAGCACCTGTGGACAGTGGACACCTTAGGATGAAATCGAATCCAGAATTTTTCATGTGTAACGGGCGACACATACGGCATAATCACGTCGACACATCGGTTCTCATTCGATCACCAAAGTTAAACTTTTTCTTTTTAAATCATTGACGAAGACGGCGCGAGATTCGAGTCAGGTGAGATGGCACCAAAAGAGAACATTTCCCCAGACCACTTCCGGTAATAATAAGGATTAAAAAGACTCAGATTTGCAACATCATATCAATCTGACAAGGGTGTAAAGAGTTGAAGTACAAGAGGAACCAATTAAATTAGATACTCGCTTTTGAACCTAGTCGAGGGGGCGAAATATGATAATAGCAATCCATACAAAAGCGTATTGACGATTTGCAAAAGATACAAAATCACTTTAGATGTTTTTTGTTTTTTTTAATGGAAATCGCTCCAGACAAAGCATGAAACCACTTGATGTAAAGAGCTAACAAGAACGAAAGATGATTATCGAAAAGACAGGAGATACCTATTGGCTTTAGTCTTGAAAAGACCAAGATTATAGGTAGGAGGAAAACAGTCAGCAGGAAGAGAGTTCCACAAGCCTTCGGTTCTCGGAAATAAGCTACAATGAGGTATCAAAACAGCAAATTGATGAAGACCACTAGACCAATGAGTCAAACGAGCTGGAAAAAAAGAAGCTGAGAATAGATCACATAATTCTGAAGAACACATACCAATGTGAAGGAGTTCTTGGACTAACTTTATGGGAAACAGATTTACAAATTGATTGAATGTAAAGAAAACCTTTCCCCGGAATTGGTCCGATTGTTTCACTATGGAACACGGCATAATCACGTTGCCATAATGGTTCTCGTTAGATCACCAAAGTTAAGCAACGTAGAGCCTGGTCAGTACGAGATGGGTGACCATTTCAGAATAGCAGGCATTGTATGTGGCAGGTAATGACAGCAAAGACTAACATGGCCCTTTCCTCTGACCGGGATATACATGCGACTGGAGACCGCTTGTGAATTTGATATTTAGAGGAAGTCAGCTCAACTCGCCTATTTATTTAGAGGAAGTCAGCTCAACTCGCCTATTTATTTAGAGGAAGTCAGCTCAACTCGCCTATTTATTTAGAAGAAGTCAGCTCAACTCGCCTATTTATTTAGAAGAAGTCAGCTCAACTCGCCTATTTATTTAGAAGAAGTCAGCTCAACTCGCCTATTTATTTAGAAGTCAGCTCAACGCGCCTATTTATTTAGAGGAAGTCAGCTCAACGCGCCTATTTATTTAGAGGAAGTCAGCTCAACTCGCCTATTTATTTAGAGGAAGTCAGCTCAACTCGCCTATTTATTTAGAGGAAGTCAGCTCAACTCGCCTATTTATTTAGAGGAAGTCAGCTCAACTCGCCTATTTATTTAGAGGAAGTCAGCTCAACTCGCCTATTTATTTAGAGGAAGTCAGCTCAACTCGCCTATTTATTTAGAGGAAGTCAGCTCAACTCGCCTATTTATTTAGAGGAAGTCAGCTCAACTCGCCTATTTATTTAGAGGAAGTCAGCTCAACTCGCCTATTTATTTAGAGGAAGTCAGCTCAACTCGCCTATTTATTTAGAGGAAGTCAGCTCAACTCGCCTATTTATTTAGAGGAAGTCAGCTCAACTCGCCTATTTATTTAGAGGAAGTCAGCTCAACTCGCCTATTTATTTAGAGGAAGTCAGCTCAACTCGCCTATTTATTTAGAGGAAGTCAGCTCAACTCGCCTATTTATTTAGAGGAAGTCAGCTCAACTCGCCTATTTATTTAGAGGAAGTCAGCTCAACTCGCCTATTTATTTAGAGGAAGTCAGCTCAACTCGCCTATTTATTTAGAGGAAGTCAGCTCAACTCGCCTATTTATTTAGAGGAAGTCAGCTCAACTCGCCTATTTATTTAGAGGAAGTCAGCTCAACTCGCCTATTTATTTAGAGGAAGTCAGCTCAACTCGCCTATTTATTTAGAGGAAGTCAGCTCAACTCGCCTATTTATTTAGAGGAAGTCAGCTCAACTCGCCTATTTATTTAGAGGAAGTCAGCTCAACTCGCCTATTTATTTAGAGGAAGTCAGCTCAACTCGCCTATTTATTTAGAAGAAGTCAGCTCAACTCGCCTATTTATTTAGAAGTCAGCTCAACTCGCCTATTTATTTAGAGGAAGTCAGCTCAACGCGCCTATTTATTTAGAAGAAGTCAGCTCAACGCGCCTATTTATTTAGAGGAAGTCAGCTCAACTCTCCGAGGCCGAATACTGCACCGGGTACTAAGATTGAAGATGCACATTTACTTAAACAAAATGCCACCAAACACAAATTTTGCATTTATTGACACCTATCATCATATTTAGTTTAACGTCTATTTTACATGCTGGTACGTGTTGAACGGCTTTTTGAAATTGACTTTTGAACTAACCTATCGTTGGCCAGATCTTTATTCCTCTTTCTCTCAAAACCATCTTCATCGCTTCCTCCCATGTTTTCTTAGCCTTCCCCTTCCAACTGACCCTATTACCTCAACTGTTCTACAGTAACTAACCCTAGAACCCTCATCCATTCATCAATGTGACCAATCAACAAAATCTCCTATTATGTACACTTCTTTTTATTCTGTCCAGACTTATCTTCCTCTGAGGTTATCAGATCTAAGCCTGTCTTTAGGGCTCGGTTTACACATACATCGTATCATTCTTATATCATTTCTCCCCATGCAACCTTCACTGTACACGTTTCACTTCTATACATCACACCGTGCACAAATACCTTATAGATTATTTCCTTTATACCCACTAACTTTAACCTTACATAAGAGAATTTACCAATCTTGAAACAGACTTTCTCATTCAAGATATCAAATTCAAAATGGTAACAAATCCAATCCAAAATAATGGAAGATTTAAAATCCATCTAAAAATCCTCCGAAATTCCATGTGAAAACGAATAAATCAGGCAACCTGTAGAATAGAGATTAGAACTTTCTAAATTGAAAGCAACTGCGATGTTCGACTTGCCAGGCAAACATTTGCAAGAGAGAAAAGGTGCATGCTGATAGCTGTGAGTTTTTGTAGGTGGTAGTGGTGATTTGTAAGCGTGGACACCGACCCGTTTTAAATGATGACACCGAGACAGACGGAAAAATATGGTGGACACAAGCAGATAAGAGAGAGATTCTTGCAGTTGGGAGATCGTTTTCCGGAAGATGATTCACTGGTTTAGAGCTATGATTTTCGCTTAGGGTGCAAGAGGTCTTGGGTTCAAATCTCAGATGGGAAGACTTTTTTCTTTTTTTAAAAATTTTTTAAAAATACAAATACAGCATTTAAGAAGGATTTTTTCAGTTTCTTACACAACCTGATAAATATAATAAATTATTATAAAGGTTAACGAGATGGATGGTCAGTTGAATGATGAAGAATATTATGGGAGGATTGAAAATAATGAATGCAATGAACAAAGATTTATTACTTATGGGGAAGGGTTAGGGTTAGGGATAAGCATTTGTTGCCATTGGATTTGGAGACGGCCATTGAAGGGCAGCAATTTCATGGCAAAATGTTCCAAAGGCGGGAAGTTAGAGTTGGGGTTGGGGAAGTTCTTCATTGAAGTTTTGCCTGACACTAAGCACAGAGGAAGAAAAGTTCTTTGCAGTGGTGGTAGGAAGACGATTTCTTGCTGTGAATGTCTTACAAGAAGGAACCAGAAATCTGAGCTCAGTAAAGCACCTTCTATAGAAATAATGATAGAGTATTGATTTACTCCTCTCCAGGAGTTAGGCACAAGGCCAATTTTTATCTTACTCCCACAAGTAAGATGTGACCCAAGGTCGGGTCGGGAAAGTGGGGTTTAAAAATTGCCTGGGCAGCCTTGTCGGCATTCCCCGGTAGGGGCGCCTCAGGCAGTAAGCAATAAACTTACTCCTCCCCAAAGAGGGAAGGCAAAGCCTGGGAAGGTGGACCTCCCAGAACTGCACAGGACAGACCCATTGACTAGCGTAAATCAAGACCCGAAGGCCAAGACAACACCCGTATGGGGTGCAGTATCCATCGGAACAGATACTACACTTTGATCTTAGCCAAAAGGCCAAGAATAGAGTAGAGAAAGACTAGCGACGTCTCTTCTGTGGCCGTAAAGAACAGAAGAGATCATCCCCACTAGATTTCAAAGTCGATTTTTTTGTACCCTGTGAAGGCAAG
>OY744541.1:9797582-9830082 GCA_963556195.1 Sepiola atlantica | reverse complement strand
ATTATCTGCTTTTGTGATATACTATTTACATTCTTTGTGTATTTCAGGTGGACAGTTTGACCTCGTTATTATTGACATTGGCAATTTTTCTTTGTATTTTTTTCTTTTTCTTCTGTTTAAAATTATTGACTTATTTTATTTATGCTGTTGGTTTTGCCTTATCTGGTGTTGGGTTAGGGTTGGATTAGGGTTAGGGTTGGGTTGGATTAGGGTTGGGTTAGGGTTGTATTAGGGTTGGGGTTGTATTAGGGTTGGGGTTGTATTAGGGTTGGGGTTGTATTAGGGTTGGGGTTGTATTAGGGTTGGGGTTAGTTAGAATCGTTTATGTATATTTTATAAGTATTGCACAACGCTTGTATTATCTCATCTATTTTGAGTTCGGGTTTTTTCGTTTTTGTACTCCTCTAGCACGGTTTGCTGTCACCCTATCCTTTCTTCACTCTAGATGATGTAATTTGTGCGCATACTAATTTGTTTTACTTATGTATAACCACTTATAACGGCTAAAGGCCAAAAGCCACTCAAGGATACAGGTTAATGAGATAGAATCATTGTCAGTAAAGAGATGAACCTTATGAGTGGATTGACAATGATTGCTGGGATGGAACAAGGTCGAATACTTGTGGGGCCGGTTCATAACAGGAATCTGTTGACATTAGATTTGAAGACGACCATGTTGTAATCTGCAGGGAAGCAGTCCTATGGTAATGTGTTCTGCAGATGAAGAAGCCTTTGCGAAGAAGCTCTGTCTGTGGAAATTCCGCCTGATGCTAGGCGCATGGAAGCAGAAAGGGAAGTTTGTTTTTTGCCGTCGTGTACATATACATTTGATTCGGTCTTTAGTATTCGAGTTTATCTGACGATCTTTGTTTTATTAAACCTGGACTTTATTTGAATATCAGCTCTTCGCATTTTTATATATTGAGCACTTTTTGATATTTATTATTTTTCCAGCTCTATTCACTAGTTGTTTAATTTTCAGAGGATTGCCTGAAAAAAAATAATATATTATATATATATATATATATATATATATATATATAGTAAGCTATGAAAATATATTTATATGTAGCTTAATTGCCATAAATGTATTTTCATAACTTACTACCTAGCTCTACTTACGTATCGAGCACTGTTGAAGTAAATACTGAAAATTGATACATAAAAAATTATATCTCCTTATAAAATTTTATGTGGATACATGAAATAGTAATTATATATATATATATAGTTTGAATAACCGTAAGGTAGCCATCTTCCGAATCCTGTTGATCGTTTCCCGGGGTAGGGTGTGGGGGGTCCATTTGTTTTGTATGCCTTTCCCATCATGTGAGTTTTCTTCCATGTACTCCAAATTACCAAGCTTTTATTGGAACACTCATTTTAAATATCCTCCCTTTTTTTCTTCTCCTGGTTTTTGATGTTAGAAGATGTTGCTACAATTTCAACACAAATTCTAATATTCTCTGAAGATTGACAGAAAGGTTACTAAATTGTAATTTTGATGTTAGAAGATGTTGCTACAATTTCAACACAAATTCTAATATTCTCTGAAGATTGACAGAAAGGTTACTAAACTGTAATTTTGATGTTAGATGTTGCTACAATTTCAACACAAATTCTAATATTCTCTGAAGATTGACAGAAAGGTTAATAAACTGTAATTTTTGTACATATCTGCCAAGTAACATGTGTAAGATTGAAAACATTGTTTTTTTTTTTTTTCTTCTTTATATATAAGATGTAAATGATAAACATCCACCGAGGCGTTGAGATAATTACGAAAAAAAAAAAAAAAAAATTGGGGGGAATTGAAAGACCTCATGAAAATTATCATTTTGGATAGATTTCTGTCCGTCCGTCCGTCCACACACGTGTACACACACACACACACGTGTTGCCCGGGTATGAAGCAAAGTTTGTTTTTGTTAATTGAATAACAGAAAAATAATGTAATGTTGGTAATGCAAAAAAAATGTTTTTTATTTTTGCTAAATAGTATAAAAATCGGCAGTTGAAAGATTTAGAAGTTTGTAACCCATTCTCCACCCCCCTTTAAGTAAATAACAGAAAAAAATATATAATGTCGTTGATGTGAAAAAAATGAAAACAAATGAAACCATGTGCGTAGCAAATGCCCTCAATATCTATCACCATTTAATTATTTATTTTAAAATAAAATAGTTGCAAGTTAGAAAAGAATTGAAATGGATTGAAATGAATAGAATAACTACATGGAAAATGGAAGTACCTTTATTACAAGATGGCGGTCGTGAAGTGTTCGTAATGTTCAAATGGGAGGTCCCCTTAAATCCTTAAAAAGACAGCGTTGAAAATAAGAAACGACCGGAAGTGGAACTTAAAAGGAAAAGTATGTTATGTAGTATTAGTGAAAAGGTTTTAATTTTGTTCGGAATAGCTTAAGTGCACTCATAGCAGTAAGGAAAATGTATCCGTTTTAACAGTACTCCTAGCCAGAAGAAATATTATCAGGAAAATAAAAATGAATTAAAATTAATCATATTTGTCCCAATAACATGTTGGAGGAAAACTAACCGAAAAAAAAGGCCAGCCCGAGTGAAATAGTGTTATGCCAGAGCCAGGCAGATTGCTATTCGAGTCTGATTTAAAAAAAGTTTTATATATATATATATATACACACACAGTGAATCACAAATTTATATATTCTATTGTTTTTGATTTTATCGTAAGACAATTATATATATATATATATATGTAGAATTGTCTTACGATAAAATCAAAAACAATAGAATATATAAATTTGTGATTCACTGTTGTGTTGATTTGTCTTAGTACAGCCCTTAGTTTTACATTCAGAAGCATATATATATATATATATGAATGATTATTTTTTATTTACAGACATGTACAAAACCTGTGACACTGGCATGTCAATGTTTTCGATCAACAGCTATTATAAACTGAGATCTCATCAGGCAGAGTTAAAATCCGATCTTAACCTTAGATCATATTTGGAAAGAACACTATCTTTATTTTCCTATTCTTTATATATATATATATATATATATATATATATATATATATATATATAAACATTTGGGAAAGTTCATTTTTTAAGCATCTTCAGAATTTTAAACTTAAAGAAAAATGCCTTTATAAAAACCATGTGTTAGATGCAGATATTTTTTATTAAAATCAAAATAAAAACAAATTTTTTTTTTCTTCATCTTGACTTTTTTTATCTACATTAATATATATATATAATTATATATACACACACACACACACACATATATATATAAAGATCAGGAAAATAAAGATATAGTGTATACCTTTAAATTAGAACCTATCATGAAAGAATTGATGCTCGATGCGTGATAGAGCAATTTTATAGACAAGTAAAAGATGAGAATAAAGATTGTAAAAATAAAATATCTATAACGTGCGTAGTTGCTCAAAACAAGGCATTTCAAATAAAAGAAATTTATTTTTCCTTCCTTAAGTCATGGCTTTTCAAAGAATGAAAACCGATAAGTCGGTCAGGGAAACTACCAAAGGTATCTGTATCTTTCTCTCGGTTTTTCCATTACCTCGGGGACCATTCTGTCGCTCTGTATGTCCACCTGTTGTCTGTACGAAAGGTGACCTGTCCATCTAGGTTTGTTTCCATTCGTAGTGATCATCATCATCAACCGGTTTATTTGTCGAATCAGGCCTCTGATGAGGGTGGGGCCTGATTGTCTAGTCTCGAAATCTAAGTCTTCTTCTCCACTCCTGTCTTTGGCAAGGCTTGATGGAATCCATACCCACGACCTTCCTATCACGTTTGACTACGTCCTCCCAAGTCAACTTGGGTCTGCCAGTGGTGATGTTCTCTGCTGGCACATTCAACTGTCGGACTTTAACAATCCAGCCATCGCTACGCTCAATGTGACCCAACCAACGCAGTCTGTTCTTTCGCATGATGTCCGCAAGGCTTTTCAAGTCGACCTGTGAGAGCAGAGATTCAAAAGAAACGTACTGTTCAGGCCTCACCAAACAGATCCATCTGACCATTGCCCTGTCATTACGGTGCAGTTTCCTTAGTATGCCAGCAGAGACAGCCCACGTTTCTGAGCCATACAACAGCACACTTCTGACACATGAGGAGTATACACGCCCTCTCGTAGTTGTTGGCAGGTGTTTGTTTGTCAGGATTGGTAGCAGCTCTCTAAACTGATGATGTCATTTACTCCAGTGAACAAATATAAATTATATATATTTATGCAAACATTGCTAAAAATAACAGAATTCGTCTGTTTAATTATACCTTCTTTTTTTTCTGATGGTCTTTTTACTATTAAAATCAAAGAAGTTAATAAATGTTTCATAGGTTTAACGAACGTTTTCGATTCTTCGAAATTGAAAATAATTTTTAAAAAAGGTATAATTAAACAGACGGATTCTGTTATTTTTAACAATGTTTGCATAAATGATAAAATGCTGCCTAAATACACACAAATATATATATATATATATAATTTATTTAAATACTGTATATTACATATTTCAGCAATGTACCGCAATTTCATCCAAAAGGGCAGATTTAGACATCTTTAGTAAATCTCTGTGCCCAGTGGAATCATCGGCAAGCTGAAACAATTGTAGTCATGGCCCGATAGGGAATGACATCAACTACAATCGTTTCAGCTTGCCGATGATTCCACTGGGCACAGAGATTTACTAAAGATGTCTAAATCTGCCCTTTTGGATGAAACCGCGGTACATTGCTGAAATATGTAATATACAGTATTTAAATAAATATATATATATATATATATATATATATATACATAACATGTTAGGATAATACGAATAGATAAAATTATTCCTAGCCAATTTCACATCACAAGATATAATGGCCGAAGACGAACAGACAGACACGTTTTTCATTGGTATAGATTAGTCATATTTTTTTTATTTACTCACACAAATATAATATTGATTTTGTTTTGTTCACGCCTTGAGCAGGAGTCGATAAGACATATTTATGGGATAGTCTTATATGCACAGGTGCTACCGACATCGGTGGTGACGTAATTATGACATAGTACATTTATCATTATTTGCTGACCTTTAACCTAGTGACGATTGTTTCAGCTACCGACAAACTATAAAAAATAATTTTTAAAGATTCATTTTTAATATATTTTAACGATTTATTTTCAGTTCTTTCGGAGAAGAATTAAACTCAATATATTGTTAAAAAATTATATTTTTGGAACAAAAATTCTGTATTTACGTGTTTTTTTATTACGATGTGAAACCTGGCCAGTATGGGGGTTGAAGATATGCGTTGCATGGAGAGAAATATGAAAATGATACGCCTGATGTGTGATGTGCGTCTTAAAGGCAGTCTTAGATACGATGACCACAGAAGATTATATCTCGACAGTACAGGATACTGTTGGTTTGGTTACACTGAAAAAGGGGTATTGGATTAGCAGTTAAGGTAGCAGGGTCAGTTGTCGGGGGAAGGCCAAGGAAAACAGGAGAAAAGGTGATAAGGATGGATTTAAGAGAAAAGGGGGTAAATAAATACCTGGTCAGAGATAGTTCTGTTTGGAAGGCAATTTGTAAAGATTGAAGGTTCAATCTTCGGCATGCGGACTACACTAAGACTACAATTACGAATTACTTAAGACTTGTACCCGTTGTGGCTGACGTAATGAGAGCAAGCTACCCTCATGGATTAAATAAAGGGTTCCGTTCGAAATTCAGCACAGATTCCAGTGTTTGACATAAAGTTTCCCCGAGTTTGACAAGACGCTCTGAAGAAGATCGGAGGTTACATCGGCCGAAACGTTGTGAGAATAACACCTAAGATGAGAAGAGTAGTCCAAATAATCAAAATTATCTATCCTCATCTCAAATCTTCTGAATCAAACATCATTTTGTGAGATCGTTGTTTCGGGGCAAAATGCCCAGTTTATTTCAGCGTGAATTTGTGTGACAAGTGTCCATGTTGTCTGTCTCTGCTTATTTCCCTTTTATATCTATACATACATATATATATATATATATATATATATATATATACACCAATATTAATTTTAAATAAATAATATTAAATTATTTTTACCTACATACACCAGCGTTTCAAGCTTTCGCTCTCATCAGTGCAGGGATGATAATCTCATATGGTCGCACGGTTCGAACATCTGCCACAGAATCAACCTAGACTCTGTAAGCAAGCGCTGTAATCATTAGGCCACGAGATATTACCACATTCAAGAAAGGAATTTAAATTCTATTTATGCGAAAGGCGGCATATCTAAAAAGACTGACTAAAGATTCTGCGAACGTTGTCGGAATATGCCTTATAGCTACGTGTCAGTCGATGTTTAACTTCCCCGAACAGGGCTCAACTTTTTAATCTTATTAAAGGGGCTTATAACAATATTAATTTTTTGAAATAAATAATAAATTATTTTTACCTTCATACGCTAGCGTTTCGAGCTTTCGCTCTCATCAGTGCAGAGATGATAATCTCGAACGGTCGCATATATATATATATATATATATATATAGTGAATGCTTTTATTCAAACATGTACAAGGTCTGCTACACTGGCATGTCGATGTTATCGATCTACAGCTCTCAAAAGCTGAGGTCTCATCAGGCAGAATTTTTTTTTTTTTTTTTTAATTTTCTGCCTGATGAGACCTCAGCTCTTGAGAGCTGTAGATCGATAACATCGACATGCCAGTGTAGCAGACCTTGTACATGTTTGAATAAAAGCATTCACAATACAGCTCTATATTTTTTATTGAGCACTCTTTTATAAACCCGGTTTGATTCCCTTTGGATTTCTACCCTGTGGATTTTTACCCTACCTGGATTACTATATATATATATATATTTATTTTTAAGATTTATTTATTTGGTTTTCAATACTTAGGCACCGTTTCTTACTGGCATTGAAAATAAACAAGAACTCAAGATACAATGCAAAATGAAATTATTTTTCTGCAAGTTTTGGGGTAGAATATTTAACGTGTAAAATTCGAAACTGACGACATGGGGTTCCATTTTTTTTTTTTTTAATGGAAGTCACTCCAGACAAGGCATGAAGCCACTTGATGTAAGGAGCTAAAAAGAATAAATAAATAAATAAATAAATACTACTTCAAGGTAAAAAAAACTAGCCAACGCTAAGTGTTAGATCGATAGAGTAAAAACAACAGCAATTCTTCCTCCTTTGTCACAAACATGACTCATGGAATGTGAGGACTAAAGGACAAAATAAGAGAAGCGAGAGTTACGAGGCTGCCGGAAAGTAAACGAAAGTTAGTCACTTTCTACTCTTCTAATGTGTGTATAACGCAAGGTCGACTTTAAGCCGAAAACCAATTCTTTCATAAACTTTCCTCGTCATTTAGCTTGGCTACCATAAAGAAAAAAAGGAAACTGCGCGCACACATAAACGGACGCCCCTCACTCCGATTAAACACTGGACCCTGCCCTGTCTTTTCCAAACAAGCTCATTACATTACATTACCTTGATGATGCTTTGTTTTTTTACATGTTCAATTTTGGGGTGGGGGCCCAAGAATGTACTCAGCATTGACTGGGTAAAAGAGAGTGTAAGTTAATCATTTTCAATAAATTTATAGTTTTTAACCTCATCGAGGCACACCCGGCGTTTCCTGAAGTGATTGGGACCATTGTGGCTTCCTGCTCCAATCCCTGAACCCCATATTACCATTTCAATTTATCTTTTTTTATTATTCCTATCATTTTATAAATCAAATCACATAAAATGAAAACGTATTCCCTATTGATATCCTGACGCAGATGCCCCCCCCCCCGCCCTTGATCAAAATGAAATTAACTTATCCAAGTACACCCCCGACTAATGAAGTTGCAGTTGTCACATCTGGGATGGTGCATCATCCACTAGTCTCACTCTTTGACAAGGTCCAAAAAAGTGTTGCCAACCTAATAGGTCCCTCACTATCAACCAAGCTCCAGCCCCTATCGCAATGTTGCATCCTTGTGCTTGTTTTACAAGTACTTCAATGGATTGTGCTCCGATGAACTGGCAACTCCTGTGTCCCCTGGACGTAAATTCACTAAACCAACTCAACAATCAGCTAAATCCCATCCATTCACTGTGGAGGTCCCCAGATGCCGGAGAGCCTTCTACTCCAATAGGTTCTTTCCTCGTGCTGCTGGCCTCTGAAACTTCCTCCCTGCCCCCTGTTTCCCCGACTGTACCGACATGCAGAGGTTTAAAACTTATGTCAACAGACATCTCGCTGCACAGCTCCCAACTTATGATGACACCTAAAACTTACTCCGTAATTCTCAGTAACCCCTTACGTCTACAGTGGAGGCCTGCCTTGTTTGGGGGTGAAATATGTTTAAAAAAAAAAAAAACTACAACTGATGAGCGAGATAGAGATTATGGCCCGTGGAAAGGATATTACTTTATAGTCAGTGCAATTAAAATCCCCCCACCCCACCCGCCTCGGGATGTAGAAAGTCGTTTTGATGACTTTACAGAGACATTCGGGATTTCAGGCAGAATTTCCATGGACAGAGCTTCCTACCTGTGGAACACATTGCCGCAGGACTGCTTCTCTGCTCATTACAATTTGATCGTCTTCAAATCGAATGTCAGCAAATTCCTCTCAAGGACCGTCGCATCAAAATTAATAAAACGCAGTTCGGCATCACTTTTTATGTCCGCCACAGATTTGCCTTAAGTTACTGTGTGATTTAGGAGTTTTTTCTCGGCTTTCTATTGTTCAAATTTATCACATTTCGTGCTTCATTGATTTCCATTGATCAGAGTCAGATAATGAAATCTTGTCAGTACAAGACTAATTTAATGAGGCTAAAAGTGTAAATATATACACCAAATAGTCAATTGTTCATATATAAAAAAGCTACCGGTGCAGATTAGGACGCAAGCCAACCCTGACTAATCACGACCAACGTGCCCTAACCCTAACGACGTCAAGTCGATTTTAGCTTGGGTCCTAGTCTGCATCATCACCATAAACAAAGATTACTTTTTAAATATTTTTTTTTAGATGGTTTTTAAAAAAAAAAATTTTTTTAATTTTACTAACCCTAACAATCACCATAAAAAGATTATTTTTTTAGATGATTTCCATTTTTTTTAGATGATTTCAATTTTTTTTTTTGAAAAATGTTGAATTTTTGAGGATTTGTTTTTTTTCACTTTTCTTTGCAACAATTTTGTTTGTGGCAATTTCATCATTTTTTTTTTTTTTTTACATTTTTACTAATACTATTTTCTTGTCATTTCACCATCACTACAAAAAACTAATGAAACAACATAAATATATTGAAAACATTAACACCTTTTCTAATTAAATGTATTTATAAAATATTAAAATAATGAAAAGGCGAAAAACATTAAAAAAAATGTTAATATCAGGAAATTGGTGGTGGAACAATAACAGGAAAGTACCAATTTTGCTAACCCTAACCAATTTTGCTATGTTTAATTTATTGCTAACCCAACCCTGATTGAGACAAATTTGTGGCAGGATAGGGGGGGGGGTAAAAGTGCTGTCCAACGCAGTTCATGCCATTGATCAATCTTAGTACTCCCATAGTGCTCCTTAGTTTTTCGGCTGTCATTTATTCCTCGAGTGGTTATTGGCCTTGATAAGCAGTGGCCTCAATAGTATAAAAAAAAAAGTTATAGCGAAATGGGTGAGAAAAAAAAATCTTCTGTAATTTCAACCGGCCTACCCTTGCTTCTCCAACCGAAACAAACAAATTACGTAACCCTACCCCATTTCCGTGTTTTCATCCCAAAAACCACTCCTTTCTGGCAACAGAAGTAACTTCCAACTTCTTAAGTTTTCTTCTCTCGTCTTTTTTTTTTTTTTTTAACTCGAGAGCAAAAACAGCTTTTAATTACAAACAGTTGAATAATAATAAAATTATACGTCAACTTCTCGCTTGTCTACTCGTATTTATCACCTCTACGTGACTTACATTTTTGGCTGCTTCTTTACTTTCACGACGATATGAAAATATTTAAAGAAAGTTATAAACGTTGTTATGTACTTACGTGGTAGCTTAAAAGAAGGCTGTACACCAAAAATTACGCAAATTCATCCAGTATTTATTAAATTATAAAAAAAAGAAAGAAAGAAAAAACGATCTTACGTATCGGCAGATATTTCAGCTTACTAAGTAGGCAAGGGAGATAATTTTCGGAAAAAGTCAAAATATAAAAAAGATGGCGACATATAGATAAAATTGTTTTTTTATTTAATAAATACTGGATGAATTTGCGTAATTTTTGGTGTACAGTCTTCTTTTCAGCTACCACGTAAGTACATAACAAAGTTTATACATTTCTTTAGCTATTTTTTTCTTTCTAAGAGAGGCTTTGTCATTGTGAAACTGCAGAAGCATCCATTTTTAATCGATTATTTATTGAAATCAAAAACAATCGCATAAAATAAAAAACGAATTTAAAAAAATCTTATCTAAAAATTTAATTACGAAATTAAATCCACCATAATTCATTTCGATTTATTTGTAAACAAGTCAGCCATTTAAATCTTTTATTGATAGTTGAAGAAAAAAAATGAATTACTTCGTGATCCTTAGAAGTTTTAAATGAATTTTTAAGCCTATAAACTGCCGAATAGAAAAATCATTTAAACTGGCTTTAAAATTATTAGCAAATCCTCATTTACTTAAAACTCATTTTTTTCAACTATTAAAATATTAAAATGCATTATGATGGATTTAATCTCGTAATAGGATTTTTTTTTAAACTTAAATTATTTACTACTTTTTTTTTATTACAATAATTTGAAAATATAATACAAGAACACCAGTGTTCTTAGTACACTTTACGTAGGCAAATCGATTTATTTTGCTTTAAAACTGTAAATATTAATAATAAAAAAATGTAATATTATAGCCCTCAACCCCCTTCAAGAACGATCCAAAAATCTTTTTTTCAATCGATATTTATTCCATAGTTACCTAAATGAACCCCAAGCGCACTAGTTTGCCTATCCAACAGATTCTGGCGAACGAGCACAGCTCTTTAACACTCCCACGTGACTTGTATAGCTTCTACAGGTAATGCTTTAACTGTTTAAAGAACATCAAAAATGTTTTTTTTAAATATACTAAAATCCTTTAAAAAATAAAAAAAAGCGAATACAATTTTTTTTAATGGGTTTAATTTATATAGGGAAGTAATGCCTCACTCGAAGATCTAAAATATTGGCTTAAAAAAAAATGAATTCTCAAGCGCCATAATCGGTAAATACACTACACGGAGAAGAAAATCGTCAAATTGGTGATGGTCAGAAAGTAGGTGATCATTTTACGATCAATTTATATAGGAAAGTGATCCCCACTATTAAATCTAAAATATTTGATTTAAAAAATAACAATTCTCTAGCGACATGCTCGGTAATTATACACAAAAAAAGGGGTATTTTTTTTTTTTACTATTACACCCGTCGTAGTTTACTCCCTAAAAAAATTTAAGATTCTACTTTTATGGGGCGATTACCTTGAAAGATATCTGCAAAGAAGGAATTAAAAAATAATAATATTTTAGATTTTAGCGTAGGATATCATTTTCCTGTATAAATTTAACATAAAATGAGGACCCACTTCCTGGCTAGTTAGCGGTATATCGAGACTTGTAACCGATTGGAATTTCAATTTTTAGCGGAAATTTTCATATAATATTTTAAAGATTTTCTATACCTTAAATTAGCGATAAGGTGAAAAAAAAAATCGACGGCCATGATGGAAAATAGTCGTGTTTGGCTAAGTAAAAGTGACGATAACAAACG
This sequence comes from Sepiola atlantica, assembly GCA_963556195.1. Classification (NCBI taxonomy): domain Eukaryota; kingdom Metazoa; phylum Mollusca; class Cephalopoda; order Sepiida; family Sepiolidae; genus Sepiola; species Sepiola atlantica. Next base: position 9,818,242 of record OY744541.1, on the reverse strand, counting down.
CATAGATAAATCTTACAATCAGTATTGGTTTCTTTTTCAATTTTTGGAGGGAAATTTTATTTTGTGCAAGATGGGTGTATGTGTGTATGTATCATATTTTTTGTTGTTGGAGTGGGGGGGGGGGGGCATAATTTTATTTTAATAATCCTATGTAGATTTTTTTTTGCTTTAAAAATAGATTAAAACATGTAAATAAAATATTAAAACAAAAAAAAAACAAATGGCCAAGCCGAACAGTCAATTAGTACCGACATTAAATGGAACCACTTTTTCATCAGATCCAACCCCACCCTCCGTATTAAGAATGGGTTTAATAGTGTTCTTCATATCATTAAGTGAATAAAGTGTATTTCATTTAGGAAGTTCTTTCAATTTTTTTTTGGGGGGGGGGGGGATATTTTTTAACCATAACCAAAAGGGTGAATTTCTATTTGTATGTGTTGCAATTGTTATCACCATCATCATTATCATTATTATCATCATCATCATTATCATCATGATCATGATCATCATCATGATCATCATCATCATCATGATCATCATCATCATGATCATCATCATCATTATGCTATTAGACTATTCTTTAGGCAGAATTCGATTAGTTCTTCGGAAGACTATTCATTCGCACGCTTAGTGTCGTCTGCCTTTTTACATTTTTTTCGCGACTTTCAAATCGTAAACTGCTTCGGCCATTTCCGGTTTGTTACGTAAATCGCAATCAGAAACATTCAGGCAGATATGAGCCCCCCTCCCCCCCCCCCCCAAAAAAAAATTAGTTTCACTTTTAAACTTTATTTGGTAAAATTGCCGTTTCCTAACCAAAATGGCGGACAATAAATCGTCTGCAGTTTTTTGCTTTTTTCGACCTCACAAATGAGTAAGTAAACCCAAATAAATTGTTTTGGACTAATTTCCCCAACTGTATTTCCTTTAAAATAATTTAAGATAAATTTTAAATTAGTCCAAAATAATTTATTTGGGTTTACTTACTTATTTGTGAGGTCGGAAAACTGCAGACGATTTATTGTCCGCCATTTTGGTTGGGAAACGACAATTTTACCAAATAAATAATTATTTATTGTTTTTGCTCCAGACTAGAATTACTTCGTCATTTTTATTTTATTTCATTTCTACAAGAAATGTGACGTTTACCGAATTGATTTAAATAAAATTAACGAAAAACTCTCATAGATGACGCACCATGTTTCCGTGACTTCGCGTCGTCAACGTTCGGGAAGGTTACGGAAGCACCCGAGAGTTAACGAGGCTAAAACTGCCAAACGTTAAATTGAAGACTGGCAGACGATAAAATACGACGAAAAAAACCAAACTAAAATACATATATAAAAATAAATGACAAACACACCATAGCTAAACACTGTTATTAATTAGATGTTTATTTTTGTTTATTTTTTGTCAAAGGAGCCATTTGTTTTTGTTTTTTTTGTGCACCGGAAAAATTCAAAAGATGATTTTGTTTGATTTGTTAAGCAATTTTTTTTTTCTTTTCTTTGAAAAAACTCAATTAGTCCTTCGGGATAGATTCAATACGATTAATTTTTTCCCAAAGTTATCGGCTGCTGTGTTAATAGTTTCGTCAACTTTCGGGCGCTTCCGAGACCTGCCCGAACGTTGACAACGCGAAGTCACGGAAACATGGTGCGTTAGCTATAAGAGTCCCAACACTTGTCCGCGTTTATTTTGTTTCTTGATGGATTTTGATAATATTAATTGAAAAAGTCCATTAATATTTTACCAATCCTCAACAGTCGGCATACCTCTATTTATCTAAAGTTAGGTGTGTGTGTGTGCGTGTGTTTAGTTTATAAGTACAGAATTCCTCCTAAACTAATTAACCGATCATTATGAATTTTGGAACATACTTGCTTAGCGTAAGGGTGAATAACGTGGGCTATATTTAGTTAAGTTTTATACAAAGGGGACAAAAAAAAAAAGGTGAAAGCCCTTCGCGAAAATTAAAATACTTACAATTCTGTGAAATTTTCACAATAAGTATTTATTTGATAAATATTCCAAGAAATTTCAGTTTCTTTCGCGTATTTTATAGGATTTTAAGGGCATAATATGCCCCCTATCCATTTGAAAATTTAAATATTTCAGATTTGCATTAAATTTTATGAATAAGCAAATTTTCTCTGAATTTCAATTTCTTTTTAAGGGGGTCTTAAAAAGAAATTTAAACTTTAAATTTTAGACATTTTCTAGAGTCTAAACTATGGAATTAGGAATCTAGACATAGTTTAGTATAATTATACTTGCTGTTAATTTTCTTAAGGGGTTAAAAGTGGTGCAAAATTGTTCTGTTCAGCGTCCAAGGAATTGATTTTATCCGTCTTGGGACGGGTATTCTTCTAGTTATATATATATAATTTACCCTTTTTTAAAAATTACGAAATTAAATCCACTACAATGCATTTCGGTTTCTTCGTAAACAAGTCAACCAGTTTAATCTTTTGTTAATAGTTGATTAAAAAGGAATAAATTACTTCGTGACCCTTCAAAATCTGAAATTTTAATAACCAACTGATACCGTAATAATTAAATTTAACTTTCAAAATCCTAATATATGATTCGATAAAGAAAAAAACAAAACAAAAAAAGCGAAACAAAAATGAAAGTTTAAAAAATGCTCCCGGGTAACACCGGGTATGTATAACTAATATAAATATGTGAATATACACGTGCATATAAACATAAAAAAAAAACGAAATAAAAATAAAAATTGTTGATAATTCTATTTTGTGAAAACAAAGTTTTAAAAGTTTTTAAAAGTTTGTTTTTGGGTTTTGTTTTTTTTTGTCAAGAAATTTTGGAATTACAAATTTTTACATAAAACTAAAAAAAAAAAATAAGCAATTTAAAAAGTTGTTGAAAATCAAAAAATGTTGAAACTTTTTGTAAAAGAAAAAAAAAAGTGGATATAAAGAAATACAATATTGTTTTTTTAGGCAACGTGGAAAAAAAGGCCACGAGTTCTAAGTAAAAACAACTTATATCATTGAAGTTTTGTTGGTCAGCGAAAAGTTAGTTTGAATTTTTATTTTCTTAAAACAAGAAATATTCATTCCGAAGACTTTAATAATTTAGAGTTGATTGTCGAAACAACCACGAAATGCAAAAACAGTTGAATTATTTATGGATTTTTTTTGGAAATATTTAAAAAAAAAAAAATTAAAAAAAAGTAAAAATAAATTAAACAGGTTTATTAAAAGGCGAAATCTGTTCTTTTCTCGACAAAAACAATTCGATATTTATTTTAATTTAAGAATTTTAGTCGGACGTTCAGTTAAGAAATAAAACTCTACGAAACAAAACAAAACTGAAAAAAAAGTCAATCTGTATTAAGATTATTTTTAAAAATCTCAAATATACAAACCTTTGTCGTCAGTTTTATATTTTAAAAAAAAAAAAGAGAAAAGGTCTGTTTAATCCGGTAAAACCATAATAATTTTTTTTTTTAAGTGTGTGTAATCTGTTTTTTTTTTGTTTTGTTTTTGAGTCGATAGAAAAAAGAAGCACTTGTTGGTTTTAATTGAAGTCGTTTTTGGCCAAGGTGCGTGTTTCGTCGATACAAACAACCGCAACTCCTTTCTTCCGACGGTGCGTGATAATTAGTAGTAATAGTAGTAATAGTAGTAGTGGTAGTAGTTTTAGAAAAGGATTCCTTCTTTCTTCCTTCTTTCTTTCTTTCTTTCTTTCTTTTCTTTTTTCTTTCCTTCCTTTTTTTCTTCTTTCTCTATCTAACCACGTTATCAGACTTCGCGACCAAGGCAACTCGGAGCATGATTTTCTGATATTGTTTTTTTTCTTTACCCTTAAAGAAAAAAAAAGGATACGGAAGTCTGCAAGGACAACGATGCGTGGTCTACCACTTTATATAACAACTAGCAAGAAGACCCGGCGTTGCCCGTAGCACCATATTACCCTTTTTTTTTATTCATAGCTTTTATATTTCTTCTCTTTTGGCCGGGATCAAAGTGTAGTATCTGTTCCGATGTATGCTGCACCCCATAGACCGATTTACGCCGGTCTATTGGGGGTTGCCGGTCCTGTGCAGTTCTAGGAGGTGCACCCTCCCAGGCTTTGCCTCCCCTCTTTGGAGAGGAGTAAGTTTATTGCTTACTGCCTGAGGCGCCCCTACCGGGGAATGCCGACGGGCTGCCCAGGCAATTTTTAATGGCCAGAGTTTTATTTACTCCTCCCCAGGAGTTAGGCACAAGGCCAGTTTTATCTTACTCCCACAAGTAAGATGTGACCCAAGATCGGGTCGAGAAAGTGGGGTTTGAAAAGCCAGCGCTCGAGAGGTGAGCACTCTGGCCATTTAAAAATTGCCTGGGCAGTCCCGTCGGCATTCCCCGGTAGGGGCGCCTCAGACAGTAAGCAATAAACTTACTCCTCCCCAAAGAGGGGAGGCAAAGCCTGGGAGGGTGGACCTCCTAGAACTGCACAGGACAGGCGTGCAGTATCCATCGGAACAGATACTACACTTTGATCTTAGCCAAAAGTATTATTTACTCCTCTCCAGGAGTTAGGCACAAGGCCAGTTTTATCCTACTCCCACAAGTAAGATGTGACCCAAGGTCGGGTCGGAAAGTAGGGGTTGAAAAGCCAGCGCCCGAGAGGTGAGCACTCTGACCATCAAAAATTGCCTGGGCAGCCCCGTCGGCATTCCCCGGTAGGAGCGCCTCAAGCAGTAAGCAATTAACTTACTCATCGGAACAGATACTACACTTTGATCTTAGCCAAAAGTGCTCACCTTCTCGGGCGCTGGCTTTTCAAGTCTCACTTTCCCGACCCGACCTTGGGTCACATCTTACTTGTGGGAGTAAGATAAAACTGGCCTTGTGCCTAACCTCCTGGAGAGGAGGTAAATAATTTTTTTTTTTATATATATATTTCTTCTCGGCCTTTTGGTGTGTAATATCTGTTCCGATGGATATCATCACACCCCTTAGACTGGTACCGTCTTGGCCTTGATTCTGCCGTCTTAGTGCAGTCCTAGGAGGTCCACCCTCCCAGGCTTTGCCTTCTCACACTTTGAGAAGGGGGTATTTTATTGCTAATCGCATGAGGCACCCCTACCGGAGAATGCCGACGGGGCTGCTCAGGCATTTTTTTGTAGGCCAGAGTGCTCATCCTCTAGGGCGCTGGCTTTTCAGTCCCACTTTCCGACCCTGTGTCGCATCTTTAGCTGTGGGAGGGAGATTAAATTTATTGGGGTGTGGCCTTAGGATATACTCATCATTGATTGCGTGGGGGGGGGGGACGTAAGTCAGCTGAGGGTGAAAATGACCTTTAAGGGTCCCGTAGACCATGAATCAATTTTTAACAGTTTTGTCATACTCATTGCCGTTGCTTGTTTGTTTTTAATTTATTTATTTTTCGTAATTTATTTTTTTATTTAGTTTTCGTATTGCCACCCAGACTTAGGGTTAAAGAAAGTGCATTTGTTGTTTTTTTTGTTTGTTTTCTTTTTAAACTTTTAAGTTAGAATTAGATTTAAATTTTATTCTTGTTCACTGAACAAGATTTAAATGTTAATGTTCTGTGTTAAAAGTCACAAGAAAACACATACCCTTTCTTAACCCTACTACTAACTCTACGTCCGGGTGGCAATACAATTTTTTTTTTCAATGTCTCACTTTCTGTCTGCCTTATGCTTTTTTATCCTTCTTTTTTGTTGTTTTGTGGCCATTTTGTTCGGCACCGTTCAACTTTTATGGACTCTTAAAACTCAATTTAGCCTAAAGAGACATTAATTGAAATAAATTTCTGTAAATTTATAGTATTTTCTCCCCTCAAGGCACACACGGCGTTTCAATGGCAACCCCCGTGCACTCTTGCTTCAAGCCCTGACCCCATTATTAATAGTTCGTCATTCATGCATTACAGTTAAACACCGAGAAATCAAAAGCAAACAAAATATACAACAAATAATATTTACCAAACGCAAGAAAATTTAATTTTCTACCGACCTGTACAATTTTAAAGTGTGGAAACCGATTATGAGATTTATTATCTCTGAATTTGTTATCGTCACTTTTACTTAGCCAAACACAAATAAATAAAAAAAATGACAGTTGATTTTGTTTGGAGATGGTCGCTAATTTCAGTCTTCAAAGATAGTTTTTAAAAAAAGCTTACCACTAATCCCAAGTCCTGGGGGTTGCCAGTCAGACTTAGGGTTAGTGGTAAGATAAGTAATTTTTTTAAAGTTGTTTTTAAGAAATAAAACACCAACACATGAGTCGGACATATTTGGATTTTTTACTGTCTCCGAAAGACGGATATCGATGAAATGTTATATTGAAATAAAACAGTTTCAGAACTTTAAAACCATGCAGGTCATAAAAATGTTTTCTTGCGTTTGATAACAGTTATTTGTTGCATATATTATCCCCCTCCCCCCTCCCCGATTTCTGCTCTGTTAACTATATTAAATGAATATCAGTATTTCTATTCTTATATTTTTATTTCTATAATTTTCATGATCTCTCTCTCTCTCATATATATATATATATATATATATATATATATATAAACAGATGAACATCTTATAAAATCATTTGAATTTGGGAGTATTCGTTGACATGAAAAGGGGGAGGCGAGATTAATGTTTTCCTTTGATTTACAAGCACAAATAAACCATAATACTTGACTTTTATCTCGAAATTACTTGCTATATTTATCAGTTTGGGTTTAGGTTTCAAAACTACTTATGATTTTCGAAGGGTCACGATAGTAAAAATAGGTTGGTAATTTTAATCTTTTAATAGATGGTAAAAATGGCTGATCTATGTTTACTATCGTGACATTTTTAAAGTATGCTTCGGAATTATTGAGATGAGAATTGATAATTTGGATTATTCGGACTACTATTCTAATCTTTGATGATATTTCCACAACGTTTCGGCCGATGTAATCTCCGGCCTTTTTCAGGTGCATCTTTTTTTCTTTTTATTTTTATTATGATATTTCAAACAAGGCAGGACACCACTGTAGACGTAAGGGGCTACTGAGAATTAGGAAGTAGGTTTAGGGTGTCATTCTAAGTTGGGAGCTGTGCAGCGAGATGTCTGTTTACATTAGTTTTAAACCTCTGCATGTCGGTACTGTCGGGGAAACAAGGGGCAGGGAGGGAGTTCCAGAGGCCAGCAGCACGAGGAAAGAAGCTATTGGAGTAGAAAGCTCTCCGGCATCTGGGGACCTCCACAGTGAATGGATGGGATTTAGCTGATTGTTTAGTGAATTTACGTCGAGGGGGCACCAGAGTAGCCGGTTCATCAGAGCATAATCCATTGAAGTATTTGTAAAACAAGCACAAGGATGCTACATTGCGGCGATGGGACAGTGGCTGGATCTTGGTTGACAGTGAGGGACCTATTAAGTTGGCGACTCTTTTTTGGACCTTGTCTAAGAGGGAGAGACTAGTAGATGATGCACCAGACCAGATGTCGCAACAATACTTCATGCATGGGCAGATGGTGGCTTTGTAGAGATACAGGATAATGTCAGGTGTGAGAAGTTTACTAACACGGTAGAGGGAGCCCATCTTCTTTGCTGCAGCCTTGGCAATGTCTTCAATGTATTTGTTCCAATTCATGTTACCTGTGAAGGTTAGGCTGAGGAGTTTGAATGTTGAACTCTCAGGTAAGGTGTTATTTGCCATGACAATCGGTGATGGGAGAGGTTTCTTGTAGTTATTGAAGGAAAGGAGCTTTGTCTTTGCGGCATTAAAAGTTACCAACCATTTATGATCCCAATCCACTACAGACTAGAGGTCATTTTCTAAGGATTCGGCCATTGCCTCAGATATGATCGCGTCCGTTTTGCCAACATGACGAGAGTAAAGCATTGTGTCGTCAGCAAATAAACCAATCTCAGACTCTATGTCATCAGGGAGATCGTTTATGAATATCAGGAACAATAAAGGTCCAAGGATAGATCTCTGAGGTACACCAGCATTTATGTCATGTTGCTTAGATGAACGGCCATCGAGGACAACCTGGATTTTTCTTTTGGTTAGGAACGATCTAATTATATTAAGTAATTGCCCAGTAATACTGTATAAGCGTATTTTCAGGAGAAGCCCTTTATGCCATACCTTGTCAAAGGCCTTGGATATATCAAGCGCTACTGCCCTAGCTTCTCTTGCCTTGTTGAGTGTATGATACATGCGTTCAGAGATGACCGTTAGGATGTCTGCAGTAGATCGTGCTTGTCTAAATCGGGAATCTTTTAAGTTCAAGATTTAGGGCACAGAATTTACAGTCTGTCTCCGCTCTGCCATCTGGCATGGCAGTGAGACATTGACCTCAAACACTTTTGGTCTGCAACAGTTTCAGTATAATGAGCGTACCATGATCGAGTGGATTGGCAGCAGCAAAGCTGGAGGGGAAGATCCCTTCAACTGTGATTCATCAGAAACTTGGTATTGGTGGGATTTAGGAAGTCCTTAGGCGCTCGGTGCCTCAGATGGATATCCCAGGAATTAGGGAGCATAATAGACCAAATGTCGGATTTTTCGTGGGTGTTAACGAAAAAACGATATAAACAAAGGTCACGTTATCTAGGACAATTATCATAAAAAAATTATAACAAGAGAGAAGGAATGGAAGAGTACAAGATGTTCGTAAAAGTTAAAATAAAGTTTTATTTACAAAAAAAAGGTAGCTTGGACTGCTTTTTTTTCCAAAGCTGGAATAAATAAATTATTCCTGGATAACATACAAAAAATAAAAATAAAAAAAATACAACATCAGGATTCCTGAACATTAAAGTTAGATACAACACAAATTGACACAACCTAAGCAAAGGAATAAATCCTTTTAAAACATGAACTTACTATTAAGTCAGTATTCTTACAAATCAATCAAAAAGTCTCTTTTTTTCTTTACACCAAAGTTACAACCAAAAGTAATAAAATTAACAAACCGTGCTGAAGGCCGAACATAATTTCCACGATAAAAATAACTCTTTTTTTATTTTACCAAACGTCTGTCAGAAAGGTCTTTTTTTTTTCTTCTTTTTCTTCAATAATTTTCTTATAGCAACTCCACGAAGAAATACGTCACAAGAACAGTACAAATTTCAAATAAACATAATACTTGCTTTTTTTTTCACTGAGTGTCCCAAATAGCATCACGCGCGAATGTAAGGATTCAACTTGCAAAGTTATATCTTTCAAATCGATCTGTGTTGCAAAGACGATCACTCTCTATGATTCTTAATCTCTGATTAGAATCTTCTCGACAGCAAAGTATTTCAGTTCACTGGAGCTAAGCTCTTCAACATAGGCAATTTCGTGCCCGGAGTTATCTCGTTCAAATTCTCCATTTCTTCATTTCAAGCCTCTGACTTGAAACAACTTCCGAAGGAAAAATATTTCATACATAACAGGCAATTCTCGGCAAGAGATACTCTATCTCTTAAATCTTTCTTCATTTCAAGCCTCTGACTTGAAACCTCTTCTAAGGGAAATATTCGTTGACTGAAGGAAGAATATTTCATACAAAAAGGGCAATTCTTGCCCGGAGATAATTTTATCTCCTAAATTTCCTCAAGTAGAAATTCTTTACAAAATTTAACGTCCAAACTAGGGACGGAGAAACAGGTTTTAACATGTGTCGGCACCGGCGTCCAACCCTGTTCTGATTAAATTTCGCGCCGATATCCAATCCAGACATAACCAATGCATCATTGCTAAAAATAGAAACCACGTGACACAAAATGGCCTCCCTAGCATAACTCCCACGCAAACAATCCATATGACCTTCAACCTGCACGTAGGCCAAAACTGACAGCTTTCAAACAAAGGGAAGTAACCGATGACCTACTTAGAAAATATCTCGCAATTTCCACACAAGCAAGACCTGGCTTGAGTGTGTAAGAAGTTATATGACTCCATGCAACATGACTCATCAACTCTTTTGATAGGACCGCATTGAAAGCAGGCGTGAGACTTGTTGCCCACCCTTGAATCTGGGATATACGCAGCACCGTAAAAACTGAATGACGATGATATCAGTCAGTCTAACCCTAACCCTAACTCTAACTCTAACCCTAACTCTAACCCTAACTCTAACCCTAACCCAAACTCTTACCCTAACTCTAACCCAAACTCTAACCCTAACTCTAACCCTAACCCAAACTCTAACCCAAACTCTTACCCTAACTCTAACTCTAACTCTAATCCTAACCCTAACTCTAACTCTAACCCAAACTCTAACCCTAACCCTAACCCAAACTCTAACCCTAACCCAAACTCTTACCCTAAATCTAACTCTAACCCAAACTCTAACCCTAACCCAAACTCTTACCCTAAATCTAACCCTAACCCAAACTCTAACCCTAACCCAAACTCTTACCCTAAATCTAACTCTAACCCAAACTCTAACCCTAACCCAAACTCTTACCCTAAATCTAACCCTAACCCAAACTCTGAGCCAGTTTAATTTAACTGAGTTTATCAAAACAACATTACATTTTATACTTTGGAAAACATAACAAGAAATAAGACATGTTGTTACATTACGATGTATTTAATAAGTAAAGAGAACACAAGTGTAGGAGAGAGATAAGACATACTGGCCGAAGCGAGGCTTTATTCTGAGAGAGGCCGGAAACGGATGCAGATGCATGCCGGGAGTAACAGGGAAAAGGGGGGAGGTATAGTCCAACGTACATGGGTGGGGAGCATAATGTAAAAATAACATTTTGAATTTAAAAAAAAAAAGAATATTCGTTTTATAACATGTTAAATTTAAAAAAAAAATGACTGTCCGTTTAAAAGAAATTTCAGAAACTTTATTTTATTACAATGTTTTCTTTCAGATACTATATTATTTTATTAAAACGTTTTAATCTATTAATTACAAATGTTACTTTAATGGATTGTCCACCGCTCTTTTGAATGTAACTCTTCAAAATTGAAAACAAATAAATTCTGATGTTTACTAAACTGCATAAGTGCCATATTTTTCTTATCTTATTTGCATCATAATTCATGTGGTGAATATCATATAAGTATTTATTTTTTTATTAGTAGCAAAAGCAATGGTAGCGTTCACAAATTTATCTACGTATGATACCCTAGAATCTCAAGGGTGCTTCATGCCAAATTTAGCACGATTCTATCAGGTAGTTTTGGATCCTATAAGTGGTCAACAGACGTGTAGCTATTATATAGATTCCACCATAGCAAAACAGCTGTCGCCAACCAATTTGAATTTTATCAAAATAAAATTAAAGAAGATAAGAAGATAAGTGTCCGGCCAAGGAAAACCGGACCTTGAAATGACCGTTCGATTAAACAAATTGCTGCAAGTTCTCTGACATGTTTTTGCAAGACGATATGGCGTGTCCATCTTTAAAAGCGGCACCAATGTTAGTTTTATGTTTGTTTTATGATTGGGATTTTGGTCTTAAATCATTTGAGCCACAGATCATAAGCTTGGGTAACAGCTGGCATGAAACTTAAGCATCCAGCTTTTGCTAAATGATACAAAGCCTGGCCACCTAAAAAGTGGGCTTAAAAGTCTTGTCCGCACACAAGAAATTCCAGAAGGTCTCCTGGCAAATAGTCTGATGAAAATTGTAAACATTTCTAAGCATTCATCAAAACAGGATTTGGTATAATCCCATTGCGTATGCGTTGACTTGGTTAACTTCATGTCGTCTGCCCATGTCTAGATGTTGTATCATTGATCGGCCTTTGTTCCGATGGATACTACACCCCATAAACTCATATCGTCTTGCCCTTCAGGGTTTGATTTACGCCGGTCTATGGGTCTGTCCTGTGCAGTTCTAGGAGGTCCACCATCCCAGGCTTTGCCTCCCCTCTTTGGGGAGGAGTAAGTTTATTGCTTACTGCATGAGGCGCCCCTACCGGGGAATGCCGACGGTGCTTCCCAGGCAATTTTTAATGGCTAGAGTGCTCACCTTCTCGGGCGCTGGCTTTTCAAGTCCCACTTTCCCGACCTTGGGTCACATCTTACCTTGTGGGAGTAAGATAAAACTGGCCTTGTGCCTAACCTCCTGGAGAGGAGGTAAATAAAATTTCTAGATTGCTTAGGTTATCTTGCACGAGAGCAGTGACATGCGGAGAGGGTGGGGCCACGGGGCTGCGGCCTCGGGTATCCATTTGAAGAAATCATTCAAATAAAGAATAAGATGGTAATTTTGAAGGTCACCAATAATGATTCAAGTTTTAGAGGTTAAATAAACTGACAGAAGCGGCTGTTAGCCCTTTATTCCTTATAGCTCTTTCCATATATATATATTAAGTTAGGTATGTGTGTATGATTAGATATTTATATGTATAGGATTCATGCCTAAACTAATGAATCGATCATTATGAATTATGGAATATATATTCTAGGCAACAGGTAACATGGGCACAGTATTTTTGTGACCTTTACAATGTAGGGTTTCTGCCCCTCAAACTATGTGGGCATATATATATATATATATATATATATATATATATATATATATATATATATATATATATGTATAGACACATTTCGCGACTGGATAACTTTGTCAGCTCCTTCAATTTCTCGTATATGGACTGCTATTTATGACTTGGAATAATCCTCGGTCAACCCTCTGAATGTCTTTCCTGATTATGTTTTTCAATTTGTATGACCTGGATGGATTGTATAGATTCAACAAAAAGTATGTTTTTGGGTTGATATATTTGATGTTATGTATTTTTATGTATTTGTGTATATAATTTTATATATTTTCAAAGCTTAATTTTATTACCTGTAGTAGTATAACTGCGGTAATGGTCCTCTGAAGAGAAGAATTATCTTTGAAAACTCATGAGCTAGGGATTTTAAGATACTTTGCTTGAACTTTGAATTCTAATAAAATTTGATTGACACCTTATTTTATTACTTCATTTTATATTATAATATATATATATATATATATATATATATATATATATATATATATATATATATATATATATATATATATATATATATATTGTTGATGGTTTTATTCCATTTTGCTACATAATATATTGTGTTTCATTAACGTTTAAAAGAAACGTCAACTCGTCAGACATTTTGGAATCCACTGTTCAAATTTCTATAATTCAACAACAACAGGAAATTATATATAATGTAGGAAAATGAATGATGAAAGTAAAAATTGGATAAAGAACAATGTTTATTAGTCATCAAATAGTTCAAACAAGGAATATACCGATAAACTTTTAATCTTTTCCTTAATCTATTAATAAATATATATATATATATATATATATATATATATATATATATATATATATATATATATATATATACTGTTTGGTTGCATTCCAATAACCAAAGAAAAATCAGTCCAAAATCATAATCTTTATTGATTTATTTAGGCGAATGCCTATATTCTTTCCATTCCGTCTTACGCGCGTTTCACAACCCGTGAAGAAAAATATAGTCTGCAGTTTAACCGGCTGCTCTTCAGAAAATTGTTCATTTAATAATAATAAAAAACAGAACACTATTCCAAAACAGAATGAAGAAAGGTGGAAAAAAGGAAAATAAGAAAAACGGAAAGTCAAAAACACGAAAAACTCACATTAAAGATAACAATCAGAGAAAATTACCCCCCCCACACACACACACACACACAAAAAAAAAACACCGGACACAAACTTGAGTCGATTCTCAAACCGCCATCTTGGATTCAAACCAGTAGAGCAAAGATCGATATTTCCGATTTAAAACACAACACCGATAAAAAGAAAAAAACTCTCCATAAAATTTGAGAATTCCTTCTCCTAGATGGATGATCTAACAAAATCTATGGGTCCATCTAGCCGAGTAGGGTACCAGGTATTTCTTTTTAAATAACCAGCCCCGCCTCCCGAAAAGCCAAAACTGCAATGCACACCCACCGAACACTCCACAAAACCAACATGGCCGAAACAAACGCGCATCCAACACAAAACAACTCCGCCCGTCTGTGTGTGGATTAAGTAAATAATGGATTTAAAATCGAACAGTATATTTTAAGTAAATGCTACTTTTTAAAGGATACTCATGTTTTGCGTAGGGTTAGTGTTAGGGTAAGGATATTCGTGTTTTTGCTTAGAAAAATATTAAATAAACAGATAATAATGATCTCAGAGGCTAGAGCATAAAATCAACGAATAGAAAAATAAGACCCAGTCAGGATTCGAACCTGCGACTAAGAATAGCAACCACTTTAAGCGAGTATCGTCATTATTTGTGCTTATTTGCACATCCTAAAATTTGTTAATTTCGCAAACTTTCGAAAACTGAAAATAAAATAAATTTAAAAACTGCGACATAAAAAAAATAAGTAAAAAAAATAAATTCTTTCATGTTTGCTGTAATCTAAAAGGAAATCGCTTAATGTATGGAAATTAATTGCGAAAGGGAAACAGCTGGCCGCCGTCGTGCGGCAGGTCAAAGAATAACAGACAGCAAATGTGTTCTGACCGCGGAATAATTGAGCCAAAATTGATGCTTGCAAATTTTTATGGTGAAAAATTTACAAAAGCAAAACCGAATTTAATTGGTCCTCCTTGCAGAATATTTTACTTTTCCCTGCCGATTGCCACCGCGCCTTCTCGCTATATTAATTATCAGAGCAAACCATTTGCTTGATTGGTTCTGTCAACTTTGAAGCATTCGAATACTGCTTGCATACAGCATGAATCCATCCATTTCTTTTTGTTCGACTAGAAAGTGGACCTTGGGTTGACTTTCGGCAGCCTCGTAACTCTCGCTTCTCTTATTTTGTCCTTTAGTCCTCCCATTCCATGAGCGATGTTTCTGACAAAGGGAAAAGTATTGCTGTTTTCTGGGTCGGAATCTATCTATCTAACACTTTTCATTGGATATTTTTGACCTTGACGTAGTATTTTATTTTTAGCTCCTTACATCAAGTGGCTTCATGCCTCGTCTGGAGCAATTTCCATAAAAAAATTTATATGCCCATTGACATTACATTAAAGATATCTCCTAAGGATGCACCGGATTGCATCGGTGCAACATGACAAGATGGGAGACGAGTAATTTAGCATAAATTACTGACAAAGAACCCAAAATGATAAAAAATAAAAAGTCAAAAATTTATTAAAACACAGTCTGGTTATGTATTTTCAAAATGCAGTTGTGTGTTAGGACTTTGTTTATAACACCAGTCAGCGGACAATGACAATTAGAATCTGATAAACAAGTTGTGTGTTAGGACTTTGTTTATAACATCAGTCAATGGACAATGACAATTAGAATCTGATAAACAAGTCAGGTTTTCAAATTAATGTAAATACCCGCAACAAACCCAACAAGCAGCAAAGTCTCACCCCTTCACTATAGAGGTCCTAAGATGCCGGAAAACTTTCTACTCTAATAGCTTCTTTCCTCAAATTGCTTACCTTTGGAATTCCCTTCCTGCCCCCTCTTTCTCCGACTGTACCAACATGCAGAAATTTAAATGTAATGTGAATAAATATCTTGCTGCACAACTCCCCACTTAGGATCGACCCCTATAAATCTGGCCCCTAATTCATAATAGCCTCTTACTTCTTAGTGGCAGCATGCTTTGTTTGGGGAGAACCAAAGTATAAAAATACATTTTTAAAAAGTAGGTCGAATAGTTATTAGAAATTTGATAAACAACTGATATCCAAAGTGAAATGAACGCGGAAGAATATGTATGACGTAAATCATTATGTAAGTGATAGAGTTAAATAGATAGACAGACAGAGAGAATGGAAGGCGAAAGAGTTTGATAAGCTAGATGCAGAGACAGATAGTTGAGTAACAATTGAATCCTGTGTCTGTGGGTTAACATAAATAAAAAGAAAGAAACCTTTTTTATAAGCAAATGTGAATTGTACATGTTTTCTTTTGTGGTGTCTTGTGTGTGCTAACAACTACCACCAATCAACAAAGCAATCAACAATGAACACAGCAAGCATAGCGTGCAGAGCAAAAAAACAACAACTGATGGTTGGGATTTTGAAACCCTCCAACTAGCATTGCACTAAAACCTGACATCATTGAGGGTTACAGGTCTGTGAAATACATACCATCTCACTAAGGCAACCCAGCAGAAACGGATCAAATTCCTGCTTGCCATCTTTTAATCCATTATTAGACTAAAGCCGAGTTAATCAATGTTTTTTCCAATATATTTTAATCACACAAAATAAATGTTAAAATATTCCTCAGTTACGGGATTGAGTTACGTTTAAAAAAAAAAACTTTCATTTTTATTGTTCTAATTAGCTGAAATTTGTAAATAATTCAAGTTACTCATTTCTTACTAACTTTCTATCTATCATTTTCACTCTCTTTCCCCCCCCCCTTCCCCTCTCTTTTAAATATTTATATCATTCTATTCCTCTCACCACTTCTTATTTATGTTATTCACCCTTCCTCTCACCATGTGAAGCATTCATGCACAGATGAAGTGTGCACGGTGACAAACAAGCAAGTTTTAGTAGTAAACAGGTTGTGCTACTTTCCTGTACAGCTAGTCTGAAAACAATTTAGTACACAGCTAAAATAAAATAAATGTCATCTGCTCAAAATATTAGTCCATGTGTGACATTCATGTACAGCTTGTATCTTTTTTTTTCTTTTTATGTAAAATCGCTCCAGACAAGACATGAAGCCACTTGATGTAAGGAGCTAAAAAGAACGAAAGATGATTATCGCAAAGACAGGAGATGCCTATTGGTCTTAGTCTTGAAAATAACAAGACTATAGGTAGGAGGAAAACAGTCAGCAGGAAGAGATTTCCACAAGCCTGCAGTTCTTGGAAAGAAGCTACTGGAATAGGAAGCTGTATTACAATGAGGTATTAAAACAGCGAATTGATGGAGACCACTAGACCAACGAGTCAAACGAGCTGGAACAAAAGAAGCAGGGAATAGATCACAGAATTCTTAAGAACACATGCCATGATTGTATTTATGGAAGAGACTGAGAGTAGCAATATCACGTCTGTGAGGGAGAGGGTGTAGAGAAGAAAGAAACGATGGAGCCAATCAAATTACCGATACGGGTAAGCCGAATGAACGGAGAAAGAAAGAGAGTAGCTTATAGAAGCTAGTGTGCCAGTTGACACGGTTAAGATTCAAATAAAAATTGTTGTTTGGGATAAATACAATTTAGGCGCGCAGAGTGAATATAATTGTATTGGCGCGTGACAAATAAAAAATAACGCCCACGCAAATTCCGATGTGGCTTTATATATTAAATCAACTCAAAACGAGCGGACGTAGTTGAGAGCACACCACGTGATATTTCTGTCCAATGAGATTTCTCCAAAAGACATATTTTTCTTAACTTTTCTCCTTAAGCTCGCTGGAGCCTATCCAAATAGTATTTAAGCACACACAAACATCAAACTTTCTCTTTCAACTGACTTTTCATCCGGAGGTTACACGCATCTTACTATCACTCTTCCATTCCACCCTTTCGCGCGCTTCATACAATTTCACAGGCGAACATTACCTATTGCCTCTTTTAATATTTTATAACAAATGAACATTTCAACAAAAGAAAAGACATTCTTCTTTTTACTTACCCTGAAACTAAAGAAAGGACTCATGAACTCATTACAAAAGAAATATATTCTATTTGTTAATAGTTTATTTCAGTAAATAAACTTCCGTTGATTTTGCATGTAAATCTTCTTATTATTATTTTTATTTGTGGAGGAAGTTATCACCAAAAAAAAGGTATGACGACCCCCACACTAGTACCTTTTGCACGGTCGTGTGTGGGGATGGCACGGTGGCTGAGTGGTTAACGACGTGGACTGAGGACCTTGGTGTGTCGGGTTCGAATCCAGTTTGTTCCACAAAAACACTTTCATCAAAACCAACCTCCTGACCTTGTGTCTAACCTCCTGGAGATGAGGTAAATAAAAAAAAATACTTAAGTTTGAAGAGTCAGCCAAAGGTAATGTGGTAAAAGAGCAATCGATCATGGATTCTTCATAATAATTTTTTGTCTCGCATATCTACAACATTTTCACTGTTTGAGGTGTGACGTGTTCACACTAACTGGATAAAATGGCGCCCATTAAAAAAACAAACTCCCCTCGTATCAATTCCTTTCAACGTATATCGTTTCCTTTTCGGTTTTATTAATGGTCGTTGTAAACAATAAACTGTGAAAGATTAAAAAAAGAAAAAAAAAACAAAGAGAATTTATTTTCTCTATGAAATATCAAAAACACCGAAACCAGTTAAAACTGCGAGATGAAAAACCAAAACAGGAAGCAGACGTTTCGGGTTACCATATCTGTCATTAAGAAATATGTTGGGAGAGCTTCGTTGTGAAGGGAGGTAATCAATGCTGTCCGCCATCTTGATGGTAAGCGAATCTGATGAAAAGTCCGTCTTGTTTTCTTTGACCGTGCCATCTCAACTAATAAATCATTTTACTACGTCATATCCCTGGATAGACACACACAGTTATCTACTTTTAGTTTCAATATCACACAGAAATACACACACACACACACACACACACACACACACACACACACACACATATATATATATATATATATATATATATATATATATATATATATATATATATATATATATATATATATATATAAGAAATAAGAGTGATAAATATGCGACGATTGTCCAAATTTATTTCAAATTTCAATTGTTCAATGCAAGGTGTATTCAGTAATAAACTAGTGTTTATTATTCTTTCCTTAAGCCAAGGCTTTTCAAAGATCGAAATCTTATCATCAGAGGAGAAATACAGATGGATAAGTTGGCTTTCGAAAAAACCAAAGTTCAAATATTTGAAAAATATGAAAATTATATTAAAAGAATTTTTGTTAAAAAAACGTAGTGAATATATATATATATATATTCCAATAACCATGGTTTTATTTTATTATTTTTATTTTTTCACATTTCCAAAAAACATAATATTTTTTACGGTCCGTTTCATTTGTCTTGTGCCAAACAACATTTTTATGTCAATATCGTCTCTGCAACACTACAAAATCATCAGAAAAAATTCACAAAGAGTAAAAAGTTATTGGATTAAAGTGTCTTGAAAAAACCTACACTATACAGTAGTTCATTTTTGGGTGAAAACAAACAAAAAACAAAGAAAAAGAGAGCAAAAACTCACACGTGGGGGAACCCACTAATACGCCATTTTGAATTTTTCGTTCAAAGCTAGTGCATCTTAAAAATTGTGCGAACAATTATAAATTTTAATTCAGTAATATTTCTTAAAATAGTTAATAAGTTCTATAATTTATTTATAAAAATTCTAATTCTGACTTATATTTGCTCTGTTATCAATAATTGACAATCATTGAGCTGAATCTTTTAAGGAGACTGCAAAGTAAAAAGAAACTGATAGTATATGCTAATACATATATTGTCATTAATAATTATATATATATATATATATATATATATATATATATATATATATATATATATATATATATCATGGACGGCGGCACCGGAGGGGCTACAGCCCCCCCACTTTTTGACTTGCCCCCCCCCCCCACTTTACAGTCATCAATAATGAAGTTATATATGCATGTGTTTAACCGCCTCCCCCCACTTTTTAGGAGAGCCCCCCCCCACTTTTATAACTGTGTCGCCGGTCCTGTATATATATATATATATATATATATATATATATATATATATATATATATATATATATATATAATCAGGACTCACGACTATTCACTACCGGTCATGTGATTCGAAACCCCGGATTACGAGTATTTTGCAACTCAAATCCCAACGCCTGAACCACTCGGCCAATGTTGAACAGCGAATAAACGGTGATAATTTTAACACTTTATGCGGCGGCTTGACGTCATAAGAGCGTTCTACTTAATGAAAGGAACAATATATATATATATATATATATATATATATATATATATATATATATATATATATATATATATATATATATAAACAAAACAAATATTTATATATATATATATATATATATATATATGAAAAAGGAAAAACCAAAAAGATTATAGAAGCCATTTCGTTGTCTGATGAAGAAATAAAATACATTTTAATTCCTTAAAACACTGCAATACCCCACACATTTTATATTAAATGCCAAGAAGAAAACCTTTCAAATATTCTCCAAAAACAACACACAAAAAAATCAAACACCAAACACCTCTCTCATAGACAGACCCATTCTCTTACCCACGCATTCCAATAACACATCCATAGGCAACACACTTAACAAACTAGGCATTCAAACAGTACAAACCACATCACAATCCATAAAACATACTTTAAACACATCAAGATATTTCCCCCAAAAAACACATCCCATGCCGGCTTATACACTGTCCCATGCAACAACTGCCATCAAATTTACGTGGGGGAAAACACAACATGAATTGAAAAAAAGATTGAGTGAACACAAAAGGGACATAAAAAATAATAACTCTCTCAGTGCACTTTTCTCCCATGTATTAGAGCACGATCATGCTTTCAAATTTGAACAAGCCAAAATCACCAAATACATTCACAACAAAGCTCAGCAAAGACTACTAGAAACCGCACTAATCACACAGCCTCCAACACCATCAGACAGCGAAATGGCTTC
>OY744541.1:9677582-9792582 GCA_963556195.1 Sepiola atlantica | reverse complement strand
TAGAGTTTTGTAAATGAAAATCAAGGAAAACGTTATTAAATAACAAGACATTTATAGAACTATAAGTTTACATAAAAGTCAGTTTTAGTTAGTAAATGTTCATTTAAAAAAGTTTATACAACTAGTGTTCTTTGGTAGGAAAATGTTCAGTGAATATCAAACACGAGGGATAAAGATGTGTATGTCTATATATATACAGGGTGGGCCAAAATAAGGGTCCTATCTTTAAATTTGAATAACTTGAATTTGAATAACTTCCACAAAATAAAAGTTAAACTCACCAAACTTTATGTGTGTGTAGACTGACCCTTCCGAGATTTTTTGAAATAAACAAAACAAATTTTAGCCGAAAAACACTTCTTAAAACTTACAAAAACTAAAGTATTGTTTTTTACACTGTTTTGAGTTTTTTAAGCAAAAATAATGTTTTCTAAATGAGGGTACGTTCCTTAGGGCTAATACGGCTCATGCTTGCTTCGGAAGGGGTCCTTTACTTATTCTAAAAAAAAAATTTTTTTAAATCAATAAATAAAAAAGTTATGAATTTTTAAAAATAGGACCCTTATTTTTGCCCACCCTGTATATATATATATTTGTTAGTGTGAATATGTGTGTGTGAGTAATAGACAATGTATGTGAGTAAGTGGCAATGTGGCACTGTGTAAGTATGCGTAAGTTTTCTTTGTTCTGTTAGTGCGTGTGTAGATGTGCGCGAGATAAGGAAAGCTTGTACGTGCGTTTTGAAGTGTTCTTTTCTTCTCGCCATCCCCTCGGCCAAAAGCACGGGGGAGGGGGGGGGGGGATAGTAGACGTTCTTGGGTCCTTCGAGGTGCGTCGGGTTGAATCTGTGTGGAACTCTGTTTTATTTCACCGTCTCTTATAGGGGTTTCTCAGCTCACATCGGCTCGTTAATTTGACATAGACTTGTTAGATTTTGGTATTGAAACGATTTTCATTGATTGAAAAATATTGAGTCAACACGTTCCTGTGAAAACTCACTTGCTTTTTTCGAAATGAAGAGGAGAGTGTATCTCAACGAAGCAGATAAAGAAAGTAAGAGGGTAGCTATTCAAGCCATTTACTTTTTGCCGTTCGTTTGAATCGCATCTCGGTCCACCACATATCCACTTCATTATGGTTGCCGTATCTGAAATCAGAAATTCTGAACTGGGGTTAATCAAAAAAAAAAAAATCTCCAATTATATTTTAGGCCGGAGTTTTTTTTTAAGGGGTGGGGGGGGGGTCAAATAATAATTTGTTTTCAATAATTTGTTTAATTATCAACAAATAATAAATTCAAACTGCTTTTTATAATGTGAATGTTTTTTTTTTATTATTTCGAAAAAAACTTTCAAAATAGTTTAATTATTAATTATCAACCAAAATATAATTATATTACAAAGTAACACACAATTATTATTAACCGAATAAAAAATTCAAACTTTTTTTATAAATGATAAAAAAAAAATTCTGCCAAAAGCTATGCGGCCCAAAATAATTGGGGATTCTTTTTGGATTAACACTGGTTGGCAATTTATGATTTCAGATACGGCGGCCATCATGAAGTGGATGCTTTCTATCTTACCCAGTATTTTAAAGTAAAGGTAAATTGTTGCAAGTTCCTGTGATTTTAGTATTCTAAATCTTAGTACACCTATTCGTTGTTAAACATGAAGGCCACCAATCTTTGGTCCGTAACAAGAGCGATTCCACTTGTGAACAGCCTCAATAATTAGCGTCACCTCCTACTCCATTGTGTCATATCCTAATTCGCTTCCCTGTCGTGTGTTTATCATGGAGGGGTACTGATCATCATCATCGGTCGAGGACAGCAGAACTGGCCACACCTGACGCGTTGTACTCAATTTTGAAAGGTGAACTTTTATCGGCACTTCTGCATTTCAACCGTCACTTGGACTTAATAATTCATTCATTCCACCGAGTCAACCGGAAGTGCCCAACTGAATGTTGACTGTTTGTTGGATTTTCGTTTTAAATTATAAATTTTCGTTTTAAAAGATCACTGTTGACTATTTTGATAAAATTTTAATTCATACAATAAAAAAAAAATCACTGACTAAAATCACTGACTATTCATTTTAATGATAAATTTTCATTTTAAAAATCACTGTTGACTATTTTGAGAAAGTTTTAATTCATACAATAAAAAAATCACTGACTATTCATTAAAATGATAAATTTTCATTTTAAAAATCACTGTTGACTATTTTGAGAAAGTTTTAATTCATACAATAAAAAAATCACTGACTATTCATTAAAATGATAAATTTTCATTTTAAAAATCACTGTTGACTATTTTGAGAAAGTTTTAATTCATATAATAAAAAAAATCACTGACTATTCATTAAAATGATAAATTTTCATTTTAAAAATCACTGTTGACTATTTTGAGAAAGTTTTAATTCATATAATAAAAAAAATCACTGACTATTCATTAAAATGATAAATTTTCATTTTAAAAATCACTGTTGACTATTTTGAGAAAGTTTTAATTCATATAATAAAAAAAATCACTGACTATTCATTAAAATGATAAATTTTCATTTTAAAAATCACTGTTGACTATTTTGAGAAAGTTTTAATTCATACAATAAAAAAAACATTTTTATTATTTTTATAAATTTTTAAATTATTAAATAAAATATTTTCATATTCAATAACGATACATTGTTCGCTATTATTATTCTTCGCTGTTAATATTGTCATTTTGAATTAAAACATCGAATTCGGTTACTTCCGGTTGGTTGTCTGCCCCTGCCTTCAAAAGAGGAAAGCAAATTAAGTCCAAGTGACGGTTGAAATGCAGAAGTGCCCTTTTGTCTACTGGGTGTAAAGATGACAGAAATGCAGCATCCTTGCGCTGTACAGGAAATAGACTCGTTGCTCACATGAGTGATAAAAACCTTCAGTTGGCGGTGTAAAATGTATTTTTCGTTTTACCACCCGGACTTAGAGTTAGTAGTAGTATATATATATACAGCAATATTTTTTATATAATAGTTATAAGTTTAATAATTAATATTTATTTAAAAAATATTATTATAGCCCGACTTAAATGCGAGATTCCAACTGCTTTGTTGTTGTTGAATCCTCTTTCCATCTCTTTCACTCTTTCTCTTTTATATTAACCCTCTTTTCTTTATTTATTTTTTCCTCTCTCTCTCTCTCATTCACTCTCTCTCTTTCTTTCGCTCTCTCATTCTCTCTCTCTCTCTTTCTTTCTCTCTTTCTCTCTCTTTATCTCCCTCTCTCTTTCTCTCTTTTTCTCTCTTTCTTTCGCTCTCTCTCATTCTCTCTCTCTCTCTCTCTCTCTCTCTTTCTCTCTCTTTATCTCCCTCTCTCTCTCCTTCCTCTTTTATTTGTTCAACTTCACTTAGGGCCATGTATTCTGGGGCCATCCTCCCAGGTATTGGGAGGGGGGGGGGGGGTTGATTCATCACCGATCGCCTGAGGCGCTCCTATCAGAGAATGCTGACGGGTTCAATCGAGTAATATTTCGCATCTACTAGTGTTCCCTATTTAAGAGAGATGGATCCCCAACCACCCTAATCCCCAACCACCCTAATCCCCAACCACCCTAATCCCCAACCACCCTAATCCCCAACCACCCTAATCCCCAACCACCAATATCTGTTTTGTTCTCAGTCAGAGGAAAAAAAGTCATTTTTTTATTTTGATATCCTCCACAAAAAAAAAACCTTGTGTCTAACTTTGCCCTGGTGGGGAGGCAAGTAAGTAGGGACTTTATTTCTAATCTGGCTGCACCGAGAATCAGGTAAATAACCTTCCTTTTTTTTTCATTCTTAACATTTGCATATCTCATTTGCATATCTCATTTGCATATCTCATTTGCATATCTCATTTACTTATTCACGTCTCTGCATGCCCTTCGCACCCCCCCCCCCCGTTACAGATTGTTGTCACACATGCAAGCAAGCGTCAACATCGTCAAGGACTGAGAATATGACACGAAAATCAATTTTGTTTTTCCTCTTTTATTTCTACTAAATCGGTTTTGTCTAACTCAGCGTTTTTGTTCCATTTCTTTTGTCTGCTATCAATTTCACATGATCTATTATACAATTGGACATGTTTTGTCTATCTGTTGGTCACTGATAGGCTCCAAAATTACTCGAATTGCTGCTGAAATTCTTCTTGAGCAAGGCCCATATAAGACAGCTGACACCGAAAACGGCAGAGACCAAATTTGAGCTGTCATGGGCATCAGAGTTCAAATGTGTGGTGCATTGGAATGCATGGGCGAAAGGTAATTAATTTTACCTTTAAAATCTTCAAAAGATGATCAGATGTACGCAATTTATCTAGGCACACAAATGTCCAGTGTGCAAGGGTCCGACAACGATACCGTAAAACATCATTTCAGCATTTTAAAAGTTAACAAAAAGAAGGGTTAGGGTTTAGGGTTAGGGTTTAGGGTTAAGGTTTAGGGTTTAGGGTTAGGGTTAAGGTTTAGGGTTTGTATTTTGCTGATGCTATTTTAAATATAATGCATGTCAAATATATTTATTTAAATAAATAAATGGTAAGAAACTAAATTGCAAAGAATCTTTTTATCTTTATTCATCGTTGGTTTATTTTCATATGATACACGGACAACGCCGGATAATCCTGTTACTAAAATATAAAATTGACAGCAAAACAATGGGGTGTTCTCTACAGCCTCTTTCTCACATAAGCAATGTTGATAGTCTTTCTCTGCTCTATCGTTATTTCTGTGGAAGGTGGCGTTCCAAAATGGTCACTCATCTGGTACTGACCAAGCTCAATGTTGCTTAACTTCGATGATCTACATGTTTATGCTGTATACTAGAGAATAGGCATTGCTCATCTCATTCTACTCTATCATTATATCCATGGAAGGTGCTCGACTGAGCTCCAATCTCTGGTTCCTTCTTGTAAGACATTCACATCAAGAACTCATCTTCTACCACAACTGAACATAACTTTACTTCTTTCTTCCCCCCCAGATGTCTAACATCAAATGAAACTCCATGAACAGAGTTTCTTACCAAGAACTTCCCATCTGTTGAACATGTTACCACAAGGTTGCTTTCCTGAGGGATACAACATGGTCGTCAACAAATACTTGTCATGAACCGTCATCACAAGTCATAAAATTCGGTTCATTCCATTCGTCATTTTCAATCCTCTCATAATATTCTTCATCATTCAATTGACCATCTATCACTCTCATTAATCCTTATCCTCGAGTGGCTTTTAGCCTTGATTAGCATTGACTCCTATTTATCATTAGTAAATTAAAAAAAACAAAACAGAAAATATATTAGAAAATACTGTCCATGATTACGTGTGATATTGGTCGTACGCACAATGCTAAACTGCATTGGACATCCTTGGGCAAGGTGTTAGTCTCGCACTCATCCAACATCACGACACTGTAATCCATCCTTTCCAGCACTTTCTACCTTTATTTATCCATCTCATTAACCCCTGTCCTCGAATAGCTTTTACTCTTGATAAGTTGTGACTCTTTAGTAAATAACAAAAGAAGAAATAACGGTGCTTGTGGATTGTAGGGCTGAAAAAAAAAATCTTTAATTTGAGTAGAGTCAAATAAGGGGGAGAGAACTCTAGTTTCAAGTTTCAACCACGATGTATCTTTAAATGGATTATAATTATTCTAAAATAAAGTTTTAAAAAATGTATACGTAAAAGGATAATTTAGCAATAAAAAAATCACATTCGGCACCAATGAAAAATAAAATGATTTTGAAAAATAAAATGATTTTAAAAAATAAATGATTTTGAAAAATAAAATGATTTTGTAAAATAAAATGATTTTGAAAAATAAAATGATTTTGAAAAATAAAATGATTTTGAAAAATAAAATGATGTTAAAAAATAAATGATTTTGAAAAATAAAATGATTTTGAAAAATAAAGTGATTTTGAAAAATAAAATGATTTTGAAAAATAAATGATTTTGAAAAATAAAATGATGTTAAAAAATAAATGATTTTGAAAAATAAAATGATTTTGAAAAATAATATGATTTTGAAAAATAAAATGATTTTGAAAAATAAATTAATTATCACCGAAGAAGAAGAAAAAATAGAAAAAATACGTAAATGGAAGGAAAAAAAAAACATGAAACACGAGAAATAAAGTTTTTGAAATAAATGACAGTTTTACACTGGGTAAACAAACGTCGCTCTGCCACGGGTCCAAATATATATAAATTCAATTATCTCTCTGATGGGCAGTCTTGATTTTGCAAATATACTGTTATTCCTAATGGACATTTTCCTTGCACAATAACCACATGGTCAACGCCACATAAACCCATCAGTTATTTTTAATGTTGACACAAGTCGCATGTCATGGCCACAGATGCAGATTTCTGCACCTGAAATTAATCGGTGCGATTGCAAGAAGTCTATCAGTTTGGCATTATCTCTGGTTAAATATAAAATATCTTGCAAGTTCAGAGTGTTAAAATCCATATTCAGATAAAGCATGGTTGAAACTAGAATTCTCTCCTCTTTATATGACTCTCCTAAAATCAAAGATAATTTTTTTTTCAGCCCTACAGTCCACAAGCACCGAAATAACATAATGATAGGTCTTATCTATGGCAAGCAAACGTCAACATCGTCAAGGACTGAGAATATGACACGACAAAATCAATTCTATTTTTCCTTTTTTTATTTCTACATAAGATGTTTTGTCTAACTCAGCAGGTTTTTTCCATTCCCCCTGACTGCTATCAATTTCACATAATCTATATTATAATTAAACATGTTTTGTTTGTCAGTTAATCACTTACAGGCTCCAAAACTACTCAAATCGCTGTTGAAATTCTTCTTGAGCCAGGCCCATCAAGACAGTTGAGACGGAAAACGGCAGAGACCAAATTTGAGCTGTCACAGGCATCAGAGTTCAAATGTGTGATGCATTGGAATGCAACGGCGAAAGGTAATTACCTTTAAAATCTTCAAAATATGATCAGATGTATGCAATTTATCTCGAGACACAAAAGTCCAGTATGCACCTGTCCTTGAACCATACCTTAAATCATTTTTTTTTAAATTTTATAACCATTTACAAAATTTCAACCGCCAAATCTACTCATCTGAAACAACTTTTCCTCTTCTAACTATTTAGTAAACTGACCCAAGCACCACACACATGATCCACACCTCAACTGCCAATAGAGACACTAAGAAAACAATGTCACTGTAGACATAAGAGGCTACTGAGAATTAGTGTGTAAGTTTTGGGGGCCATCCTAAATTGGGAGCTGTTCAGCGAGATGCCTGTTCACGTTAGTTTTAAATTTCTGCATGTGGGTACAGTCAGGGAAACAGGGAGTGGAGAAGGAGTTCCACAGGTCAGCAGCTCAAGGAAAAAAGCTATTGGAGCAGAAGGCTCTCCGGCATCTGGAGAACTCCACAGTGAATGGGATGGGATTTAGCTGATTGTCGGGTTGGTCGAGTGTATTTACGTCGATTGCCCTGGAGTCGGGCAAGTGAGGCCTGGGTGAGGGCCCAACACTCACTGCCACGCAACATCACGCTTATTACGCAGCTATCATATACCTTACCCCTGGTAATAATTGGGATGGCTCGGGATGTTAGGACTGGGAGAAGTACTCTGAACTTTCGCCAAGCTGTCTTGATCCTGATGGTCGAACTTAGTTCGCAACCATCTCCAGCACTCAGCATATCTCTTAGGTAGCAAAAGGAGTCTACCACCTCCAGGAGGTCCTCGCCTATTTCAAATCTCTTAACCTACTCGATTCTGTTGTTGGTACTGATTTCCCACGATTTCTTTTGTAGAATTGGGTACTCACAGGAGGAACCATGTGAAGGTTGCCAACATCCACGATGAAAGTAGTGCTGTGGATCTGACAAGATTTGAACACAGCACACCAAATCATCACTAATGCTAACCAAAACCCTACCCCTACCCCTACCCCTAACCCAAACTCAAACCCTAACCCTAACCCAAACCCTAACCCTAAACCCTAACCCCAACCTTAACCCTAACCCTAACCCTAACCCAAACTCAAACCCTAACCCTAACCCTAACCCAAACCCAAACTCAAACCCTAACCCTAACCCAAACCCTAACCCTAACCCAAACCCTAACCCTAACCCTAAAGTCATCAGTAGCCACTTAATCACTGCCACCTCTCAACCTTAGATGATAGAGAAAAACTGTCAGTCCTATTCCGTGATGTCAGTGGCAGTTCTTTTTAGAAAAAAAACAATTTTTACTTACAGAAAAACACTCAGATGGGTGTGGGAGAGATAATTGGGGTTTATCTTATCAGTATGTCCTGTTTGATATCTAAGTCAGAGGTCACCGGCGTGACATTTAAGGAAGGTCACACAAATATAAGAATCGGGGTATGACATAAGCAGATAAAGGTGACAAGTGAAAAGGGTAGCTAAAGAAATTGGGCAGAATTTAGGGAAATAAGTCAGTTCGTAATATGCCACAAGAGAAATAAGTTATATATATAATAATAACTTCTTTTGTAAGATTAATTGCTCGATAAATTGAGAAAATCAAAATTAAGAGCATTATATTTATTTATTTATTATTCGGTAGAGAAAATCAGTACACCATCAGTACCAGTGGTTTCAAGCTCAGAAAGAAAAGAAGAAAAAAACTATAAGACAGTCTCGCCTGACAAGGTTGTATTACAACGAAAATTCGCAAAAAAAAAAAAAATTAAATAAATGAATTTTTCATTTAAAATTGTACGATTGCTTGATTTTCAAAATATTTCACTTTAATACATTCTAATCCGTGCTTCAAAGATGTTGATTTCCTTACTTTAAAAAAGCGCCAATCTGCGCATAACATCGCCAGGACTAAACATATAACGTTTTAAGAACTTGACGTATATTCGACCCCTCAGGGTTAATACCACCAATATGAGGAGGAAGAAAAGAAGAAGAAAAAAAAACACTATAAGACAGTCTCGCCTGACAAGGTTGTATTACAACGAAAATTCGCAAAAAAAAAAATAATTAAATAAATGAATTTTTCATTTAAAATTGCACGATTGTTTGATTTTCAAAATATTTCACTTTAATATATATATATATATATATATATATATATATATATATATATATATATATATATATATATATATATATATATATATATACATATATTCATACATATATCCATATATATTCATATTCATAGATTATGTCGAATCAACATGTAAATGAGGAGACCAATTTTTTTAAAATAAGAAGTGATAAAAAAAAATAGGTGCTTCTGCATTATTGTGAAATATTTTTGTCTTTAATTGAAAAGAGTGACATGAAAGGTGGAGATTATAAAAATTTTCTTGTCAAATCTGATTTATCATTTTCACACAGATCGTAAAATTGTAATCAGTATAAAACGTTTTTCTTTCGCAGCGTTCGTTCATTTAAACTCGACTCTATGACAATTATGCATTTTTTTACTCATTGAAACTGGTTTACTTATTAATTGATGTTCAATTTATATCAATAAATCTATTAACGTATCGTCTGAATTTTTATTTGATATTAACGTATCGTCTGAATTTTTATTTGATATTAACGTATCGTCTGAATTTTTACTTGATATTAACGTATCGTCTGAATTTTTATTTGATATTAACGTATCGTCTGAATTTTTATTTGATATTAACGTATCGTCTGAATTTTAATTTGATATTAACGTGTCGTCTGAATTTTTACTTGATAATAACGTATCGTCTGAATTTTTATTTGATATTAACGTATCGTCTGAATTTTTATTTGATATTAACGTATCGTCTGAATTTTTACTTGATATTAACGTATCGTCTGAATTTTTATTTGATATTAACGTATCGTCTGAATTTTTATTTGATATTAACGTATCGTCTGAATTTTTATTTGATATTAACGTATCGTCTGAATTTTTACTTGATATTAACGTATCGTCTGAATTTTTATTTGATATTAACGTATCGTCTGAATTTTTATTTGATATTAACGTATCGTCTGAATTTTAATTTGATATTAACGTGTCGTCTGAATTTTTACTTGATAATAACGTATCGTCTGAATTTTTATTTGATATTAACGTATCGTCTGAATTTTTATTTGATATTAACGTATCGTCTGAATTTTTATTTGATATTAACGTATCGTCTGAATTTTAATTTGATATTAACGTGTCGTCTGAATTTTTACTTGATAATAACGTATCGTCTGAATTTTTATTTGATATTAACGTATCGTCTGAATTTTTATTTGATATTAACGTATCGTCTGAATTTTAATTTGATATTAACGTGTCGTCTGAATTTTTACTTGATAATAACGTATCGTCTGAATTTTTATTTGATATTAACGTATCGTCTGAATTTTTACTTGATAATAACGTATCGTCTGAATTTTTATTTGATATTAACGTATCGTCTGAATTTTTATTTGATATTAACGTATCGTCTGAATTTTTATTTGATATTAACGTATCGTCTGAATTTTAATTTGATATTAACGTGTCGTCTGAATTTTTACTTGATAATAACGTATCGTCTGAATTTTTACTTGATATTAACGTATCGTCTGAATTTTTATTTGATATTAACGTATCGTCTGAATTTTTACTTGATAATAACGTATCGTCTGAATTTTTATTTGATATTAACGTATCGTCTGAATTTTTATTTGATATTAACGTATCGTCTGAATTTTTATTTGATTTTGTATTCAAAAGTCAGTGCCGAACAACGCCGAGCAGTGTGTGTGCGCGGAAGTCGTTTTTTTATTTTTTTTATTTTTTTACATTAAAGGTCACTGCTTATCAAGGCCCAAAAACCACTCGAGGATAAAGGTTAAAAAGTTTGACTCGAGGATAGGGGTTAAAGAGTTTGATTGGTGGATAGTGAGACAACATCGCATTCACCGGCACGAATTATTTACGGGGACGGTTCAACAAAAACTTGTTTATATTGGACTTGAAGACGACCATATTGTAGTCGGCAGGGAAGCAGGCTCGCCGCACTGTGTTTGACAGACGGCCAGTTCTAGATTATTGTATTAAAATTGGTTATTTTCAACTTTCATTTTGACAAAAAAAGTTTGAATTATCTCCCCCTTTCAAGTCACTCTTTTAAATCAAAGACGAGAATTGCTTCAATACTGCAGAAGCGCCAAAAAATATTTCAAAATTGTTGTTAGAATGTTCGTGCTTCAAAAACTTTTCTTCTTTTTTTTTGTCATTTTCGTTCAAATTGAGTGTTTTGTTTTTGTACATTCGCCGCAAAACGTTTTACTCGAGACGTAATTATTTTTAGCCGGTCTTAAATGTCACATAATAGTTGTTTGCGCTACCGGCGAATTTGAAACCGGATGATGGCGTCGTAAATATAAAGTCTATACGTTTAGCGATTGACCC
The DNA here is from genome assembly GCA_963556195.1 of Sepiola atlantica. Classification (NCBI taxonomy): domain Eukaryota; kingdom Metazoa; phylum Mollusca; class Cephalopoda; order Sepiida; family Sepiolidae; genus Sepiola; species Sepiola atlantica. Next base: position 9,781,138 of record OY744541.1, on the reverse strand, counting down.
GGAAACAACTTCACGTTTCGGAAGGGGGCGACTTGCATCAGCATGTATCTATGGAAGTCCAAACGTGTCATAATTAAACTCTCTCTCTCTCTCTCTCTCTCTCTCTCTCTCTCTCTCTCTCTCTCTCTCTCTCTCTCTCTCTCTCTCTCTCTCTCTCTCTCTCTCTCTCTGGTGTGTGTGTGTGTGTTTTTTTTTGGGGGGGGGGGTCATTCCAAATTGGTGGGCTTGGTAAAAGTGTTGCCGATAGAACGTTATCAAAAGAAAGAATGACAAAGTCTATCGATTCAAAATTATTTCAAATGTATTTTTAAAATTTTATTTCAAAGTCGGAATCGATAGCATTTGCTCACCTTATGATTGCTGTCCATTGCGAGCCATATCTTTGCCTGTTGTAAAGCCAAATTGGCTAGGAAGTAAGTGTAGTATCTGTTCCGATGGATACTACACCCCATAGATCGGTGTCGTCCTGTCCTTCGGACCTTGATTCCACCTGTCTGTGAGTTTGTCCTGTGCAGTTCTAGGAGGTCCACCCTCCCAGGCTTTGCCTCCCCTCTTTGGGGAGGAATAAGGTCATTGCTTACTGCCTGAGGCGCCCCTATCGGGGAATGCCGACGGGGCTGCCCAGGCAATTTTTTATGGCCAGAGTGCTCACCTTCTCGGGCGCTGGCTTTTCAAGTCCCACTTTCCCGACCCGACCTTGGGTCACATCTTACCTTGTGGGAGTAAGATAAAACTGGCCTTGTGCCTAACCTCCCGGGGAGGTAAATAACCCGTACAATGTCGTATGTAACTCTAACTGTTGCTAAATAAACTGTCGGGTCTCTGCATATACAACTTTTGTTTTTATTGCTTCTTTCGTTTTCTTTTTGTCAAGTGTCGGATTTTGCTGCAATAGATGGAGTCTCGATGGGATCGGCTCTAGGCCTATTGTTCTCTGAATCTTTTTAGGTCCAATCTAAAAATTTAAACCTTTAATAGTATTTCGAAACCCTCCATATCTGTTAACTAACGCAAAACTTAAAACTTAACATTAATCAAAAACACTTTTAAAATAGGAGTTACTTTAGATATATTTTTTGATTAATTTTAACTAAGTTTCACACACGAAATAAATATCAATAACAAAATTATCGGGTATATGTTACGACGCTCAGCAGAGGCGCGAACGGGGTCCAAAAAAAGAACGAGAAAGGGGTTAAAAACATAAATTTGCAACAAGTGAAGTTGACCTACGACGAGAATAGATATTTTTCTACTTACCTATGTAATTTGTTTTTATTTTTACCTATTATAAATGGGTTTACATTAGATGTAAAAAAAAAAATTTCTTGTTTTTTTTCCCACCGTTTTCACAAAAATCAATATGGCCGCTCCAGGTGCATTTGTTAGTAACCCCCCCCCCCCAAATCGGCCATTTTGTTTTCCCCAAGTTGCGGTGACAAAACTATTGATTTCTAATAAATAGCACTTCAAACGGGTTTAAAATACAAACAAATAGCACATGCAAGTTTGAAACTAACTTTTACAGCTTACAGTTACTTTTATTTGTTGTATATTTGTTTTTTTAGCGTTTTTACTCTGCTGAGTCTCGTAAAAGATGCCCAAATTATCTTCCTTGACATAAAAATAGAAGCTGTTACAGATCAGTTCACTACCCATACAAAAAGTCTACAAGCAAAAATTCATGCTTACTTAACTATACAAATGAATGTTCTCACAGGTACAAAATGGCGGTAGTGAAAAATCTCATTTAGCAAGCCAAACGCAATTCATCCACTAACACCATTTTCTATACGGCACTTTCCGACATTAAAGAAACGCAAATTAACAATAACTTCCCAACCCGCATCGTCGACCAGCAGATCAAACATTCTTTAACCGCCTAAAATACTAACAACAACAACAACAGCAATTTTAATAATATCAATTTATTTTATTGTAATCAAATCCACCCAAATTATAAAGTAGATGAAAAAATAATAAAAATTATACATAAACATATATCCCCTATAGACAATAATTCTAAACTCCATGTAATATATATATATATATATATATATATATATATATATATATATATATATATATATATATATACTTCTTTGTAATATAGCAGGAAAAATCCCAGCAGAGTGCTCGATTAATTGAGAATTAAAAATTAAGAGCGTAATATTTATTTATTTTAGTACAGAAAAATTAGTACAACATTCGTACCGTCGGTTTCAAGCACAGAAGGACTTAGCCATCCGGCTCTCTTCAGCTTCTGTTGTCATCTGTTTCGGAAATGTGAAGTCACGTGTACACTCTCGTTTGGACGCGTTATTTGCTTAGAGTGTTATGTATGTTTGTTTAAATTTAGTGTAAGGAAAGGTTTAATAAGGTTTGAAAAAAGGGGGTGAAAAGTAACAGTTGAGATTTAAAACTGGAGAAGATTTAAAGAGATGACAACAGAAGCTGAAGAGAGCCGGATTGCTAAGTCCTTCTGTGCTTGAAACCGACGGTACGAATGTTGTACTAATTTTTCTGTACCAATATATATATATATATATATATATATATATATATATATTGGTACAGAAAAATTAGTACCAATATATATATATATATATATATATATATATGGTAAGTCAATGAAAATTGATAAGACCTGCAAATGGAAGCAAATCGATATCTTCAGTTGTTCAAAATATATATATATATATATATATATATATATATATATATAATTTACACTGTTAAGTCCACACAACATCGGACGTCACTTCTACAAGACCAGGAAGGATTCTTACGAAAAAAAATAAAGTTAATACCTTTTATTTGTTTAAATCTCTGATGAGGCTTGTGATACTGAGCGAAATTATTAGAAAAAAAGTCAAGATGAAAAAAATATATATCTTTTGATTATAATAAAAAATATCTGCATCTAACACGTTTTTTTAAGGCATTTTGCCTCTTTCTATAAGTTATATATATATATATACTGACGATTCCGAAAAGATGAAACGTATACGTATGTAGATAAACAAATATTTGTAATTACTTGTCGCCCCCAATCTAGGCTGGGCACTGTAGTGAGTAGTATTAATACAGCCGTCAAAATCATAGCTTTAATTAATTTTAATTAATTCTAGCCGCGGCCATGTTCGCCTCCCACTCCCTCCGCATTTATTATAACACCTCTCCCACTTCCTAATGATTTTATACTCCAACCGCTACTTACCACTGCCACCATCTATTTGTATCTCATATTTTGATTTCTTGCTCAAGCGGACAGAAGTTCTGAGCCGTTTTGTACTTGTGTGATGTTTTCTTCAGACAAATCATCCTGAGGAAGTCTTATAATAAAGACGAAACAGTGATAAATACATAAATAATATTTTTTGGTTTTCCTTTTTCAATTTCCATATATATATATATATATATATATATATATATATATGTGTGTGTGTGTGTGTGTGTGTGAGCTCCGCGCTATTTCCCCCCCTCCCGTAAAACATATACAACAAAAACTCGTCTAACTACAACCCCTGTAAATAATTTCCCTTTCTTCCTGTGTGTACCTAAAACTAAATGAAACTTCCATGAGCAAAGTTTCTTTCCGGCTGCGGAACACATTACCACAGGGCTGCTTCCCAGCTGACTACAACATGGTCGGTTACAAGTCCAATGTTAACAAATTCTTGTGAAGCCGTCCTCTTAAATACTCAAATTTTACCCACTTTCAACCATCATTACCAATCATCCAGGTGTTGTCTAACAGTCCACCTGACAAACTCATTGACCCTTATCCTCGAGGGGTTTTTGGCCTTGATAAACGGTTACTCATTAGTAAATATAAAAAAAATATATGTCCTCAAATTATTCGCTTGTGGATGTATGTTTGTGTGACGATTTAGTCGTTTCACAGCCAAAATGGCGGACAATGAATCGGCTGCCTTTTTTCTGCTTTTTTCCGACCTCACAAATGAGTAAGTAAACCCAAAATAAATGGTTTCGGATTAATTTCAAATTTACCTCAAATTATTTTAAAGGGAAATTAGTCCCAAACAATTTATTTGGGTTTACTTATTTATTTGTGAGGTCGGAAAAAAAGAGAAAAAAAAAGAAAAAAAAGCAGCCAATTTCGCTGCGAAACGACTAAATCGCCGTTTGTGTTGATCCACATGTGTATTTACATGCAAACACATTTCAAAATTGCTTGTTAATCTGAGTGCTTTTATCGTCGTCGGTCGCGGCGCGTGCCATCCTCCCATCCCATTCCAGCCCCCCTGGTGTTAGCGGATGACAAGTGGCACACTTTAAGCAACATATAATTACCTGGTATATAACAAGACCTGCAGCAGAAGGGATGACCCCCACCCACCCCCCGTTCATCACCTACACTTCCGTTACCCCCCACCCTTTGGTGGATGGGGGGGGGGGGTAGATTTCACAATCGTCAAATAAAAAGAAAATAAAGTTGTTTGTATTTTTTTAGTCCCGAAGTTAATCCGTTTATTGCAAAATATTTTTTTTTTCTACCTTAGACGATTAAAGGACATCAACTATTAAAAAAAAAAAAAGAAATAGGAAAGAATCCTTCGGCTTAACTTTTTTCTTTCAGTACTGATATCGAATATGAACCAGTTTCCGGGAACTTCGCGTCGGCAGCGTTCGCGCATGTTACGTAAACACCCGAGAGATGCAGAGGCGGTTAGCCAATCAGTTGTCAGCTGGCAGACGACAAATTTTCTAACCAATATTGAAATTGATTAAAGCCGGAAGAGTGGAAGAATTTTTCGAGCGAGGTCTGCGAAGACCGTTTGTTACGAAATCCTCGTCAGATCGGAGACCCAGGGTACGAGTCTCTGTTTAACCCTAACCCTACTGATTAATGAAGACAATGTCAAAAAAGCCCCCAGTCCTCTAAAAAAAGGGGTTCGGAATTTATTACAACCCGGAAGTAATTACAACTCGAAATTAATTACAACTCGAAATTAATTACAACTTAATTTATCAATTTTATTTGTTATTCAACTAATAAATCTCATTTTATTTCTTTCATTTGCAAAATTATATTGTACGAATTAAAAAAAAGTTTTATTCCATTTTATCATCAAGAAATTATAAAGTCGTATATTAATCATATTTTTTAAAGAAATTTGTAAAGTCGTATATTAATCATATTTTTTAAAGAAATTTGTAAAGTCGTATATTAATCATATTTTTTAAAGAAATTTGTAGTATATTTTATCATTTACGAAAATTCGTAAAGTATATTTATCATATTTTTTAAAGAAATTTGTAAAGTATATTTATATTTAGATTTGTAATTAATTCCGGTTTGTAATTAATTCCGTCACCCCTAAAAAAAAAATTCAATTTTAAGAAACGCAAAAAAAATTACTTTTTAACCAGTTTACTGAATACAAAAAGAAATGCAAAAAAAGTAAATCAATAAAAATGTTTTTATTAACAAAAATAAAAAAAATAAAAAAATATTTATTAACGTTCGTTTTTTTTTTTGTTATTTGCTATCTTTCTTGAAAATAAAACTGGAAAAATACGACGTAGCAACGTATCGAAGTTATCGTCTGTCAACATTCGCCTCGGCATCTCTCGGGTGTTTACGTAATTTTTCCCCGTTCTAACTGAACAGGTGGACACTAGGTTTGTTTTGAAGAAAAAAACTCTTTAAACTCTTTAAACTCTTTAAAACACAAATAAACTTATCCAGGTTAGTAGAAGAGTAACTTATCTTGCCTTTGGTAACATTTATTTGTTGCCTATTTGTTTTTCTTAGCCCTTTTTCGTTCTGTAAGCTGTCGTTAAAAATTCCCAAGAAAAAATACCAACGAGTGCTTCAATTAAAAACTATAAAAGATTTGTGTCAATCATTTGGATTAAAATTATTTTTTATTTTTTGATGGGCAGCGGCCTGTACCAAACGGTGTCGACTTAAAATCCGTTCAATATTAAAATGTAACCCGTAAAGGTCTCATTTTGCAAGTCTGTCATTCAACCTAAGAAAATGAGTATCTTTTGTAACCTCCAACAAATAAACATCTGTTAGTTGTTTATTAACTGGTTTTATGGTTTTTCATGGTCAGTGCAGTAAACGCACTCATGAATGTTCACACATACAAATACAAATAAACATACATATATACACACATATACATACAAATACATATACACATACATATATGCACACACATACATACAAATACACATACATATATACACACATATACATACAAATACACATACATATATACACACATATACATGCTAATACACATACATATATGCACACATATACATACAAATACACATACATATATACACACATATACATACAAATACACATACATATATGCACACATATACATACAAATACAAATACACATACATATATGCACACATATACATACAAATACACATACGCATACATATATACACACATATACATGCTAATACACATACATATATACACACATATACATACAAATACACATACATATATACACACACATATACATACAAATACACATACATATATACACACATATACATACAAATACACATACATATATACACACATATACATACAAATACACATACATATACATACAAATACACATACATATATACACACATATACATGCAAATACACATACATATATACACACATATACATACAAATACATATATGCACACATATACATACAAATACACATACATATATACACACATATAAATACAAATACACATACATATATACACACATATAAATACAAATACACATACATATATACACACATATACATGCAAATACACATACACATACATACACACACATATACATACAAATACATATATGCACACATATACATACAAGTACAAATACACATACATATATACACACATATACATACAAATACACATACATATATACACACATATACATACAAATACACATACATATATACACACATATACATACAAATACACATACATATATACACACATATACATACACATACATATATACACACATACAAATACACATACATATATACACACATACAAATACACATACATATATACACACATACAAATACACATACATATATACACACAAATACAAATATACACATATTTATTCATATAAAACTTGTACAGCAGCATTGCTTTCAACAACACTTCCATCAGATGGTGACCTTGGTTCAGACATGGTTTCGGGCCCGAAAAATTATTACCACGAACCCAAAGCACCCCCAGCAGAATCTCATGATACTACCAGACTTTGTTGGATTGTCGTCACTCTGTTGGATTGTTGCCATATCCACGCTGATGCAATAAGAACCTGTCTTGTATTTTCTTGACATATTTTTTCTTGTCTTATGGAGAAAGACCAAAATTATTTAAGAACGCGGAAGTTGAGTTGGCCTCGCCATCCGACTTTGATAGTAAATGCAATGGTTTTCCAGCCATTTCTGACAGATTGTTCTCGTAGATCTTCATATCTTTCCAGACAAAATTGTCCTCAAATGGAATCGTTAATTCAATGACGAAAACTTTTTTCAAATTAATGGACCAAATGACAATATCCGGACGTTAAGTTGGAAATACGAGCCGGTGCTCTAAGTTGAATGCAACGTACAAGTCCGTGCAGCCATCAAACAATGACAATTTTTACGCAAAGATTTTGAACTATTTCCTTCTTTAATGATTCTTGCGACCGCCGAGCTTGAAGAGGAAAACTTTGATCAAGACTGACAGACAGTCTTAAATTTCTGTCACCTTCATAAAACTTTGTGTGATTGTGAACTTATCTTAACAGACATAATGTTATTTCTAGACCTGAGGATCAGGAGCCCCTCAAACTGCTCTCGTGAAACAAAATCAATTTTGTAGTCAAAATGAAATAAATTATCATTTATATTTATATATATATATTATATATAATATAATATATATTATATATATATTATATATAATATATATATATATATAATATAATATATAATATATATATATATATATTATATATATATTATATATAATATATAATATATATATATATATATATAGATATATATATATATATCGTACATATTTCTAGACAAGCATCTTGGTCCAGAGGTATAGACATCAATAGCGAAGGTTCGATCCTTGTCTAAGTAGTCATACTGATGACGGCTGTAAGGCAGAAACACGTGTCCATGGATTACTTTTATGTACGTATAAAATTAATAAAAATATATACACACACACACACATACATGCTAAGGAAGTTTAACGCGTGGCATGATGTTTCTACATATATACGGATTTTCCAATAATACAAAGTTTCTAATCAGATTTTTTCAACAACTTCACTGATACATTCACTACTACAATGACTTTCTGTTTATAATTGAAACATTTGTTTGACTATTTTTGCTTTAAGCATAAATTAAAATTGTGTTGTAAATAACTTTACCTCTTATCCTCGAGTGGCTTTCGGGTCTTGATAACCGGTGACCTGTTAGTATATATAAAAAAAAATATATTCTCGTGGATAAAATAAAGGGTTTAGGTCAAAATTCCGTATAGGTTCCCAAATTCAACAAAAAAGATTTTCAAGTTCAAAAAGATACACCCAAAAAAAGAACGGAGGTCACATCGGCCAAAACGTTGTGAAAATAACAACCAAGATGACGACAGTGGTTCGAATCAGCCAACATTTTCTTTGTTGTCTTTTTCTTACATCTGAATGAATACTTTGTTGTTTTTCTTTCATCCACCCTAACCCAAACCCCAACCCAAACCCCAACCCCAACCCAACCCAAACCCCAACCCAAACCCAAACCCCAAACCCTAACCCAACGCCAAACCTTAACCCCAACCCCAACCCTTAACCCAACCCCAAACCCAACCCCAACCCAAACCCCAACCCCAACCCAAACCCCAACCCCAACACGCCATTTTTTTTCTGCGTCATTGATATCGATTTGTTTTGCTTTCCAAAAGTGTTTTGTTTGCAGAAATCTGTTTTTCAATCAATTAGTAAATCCTTTTCTGAAAATACCTTCCCTTCCCCGATTCTCTCAACGCATATTTTTTTGTCTTTTTTCTTGAAATTTTCGAAGACATTTCATAATTAGGTGAGGCAAAGTAAGTTTTGTTATCGAGGTGATACGATTGGAGCACAGAGAGGAGCTGGTGCGATAGCAAGTTAAGAGTGGATGGAGAAAGTTCAAGGAACTTTTTTCAGGCATGTGTGCACAGTGTGATGATGCATGAAAGCGAAACTTGGCCAATGAGGGTTGAGGACATGTGTTGCATGGAGAGAAATGATATGAGAATGATACGATGAATGTGTAATGTGAGACAGGATTAGATCTGATGAGCTAAGATTAAATCTGGACAGTATAGGGAGATGTGTGCAGAACAGGAGACTTTGATGGTATGGTCACGTTTAATGAATGGAGGAGAGTTCTTAGGTTAGTAGATGTAGAACAGTTGAGATAGCAGGGTCAGTTAGTAGAGAATGACCAAGGAAAACATTGGAGGAAGTGATAAGGATAAGTGATAAGACCTGGCCAGAGATAGGTTAGTTTGAAAGTCAATTTCTAAAAGCCGTCCAGCACATGGTGGCCTGTGAAACAAACGTTAAACTAATCATGATGATGATGGTGGTGACAAGTTGCCCTACCAGCCCGAGGCCAGTCTAAGCTACTATTTCAGACAGAGGTCGGAAGAGGGGGGGTATCCATATTGATCCTCCATATTTTTCCAAGGGTATTAGTTAAATTGATACTATAGCACAGACAGTACTCCAACACAGTACACTGCACTCGTAACAACCGTCACTTCCATCTAATATATTCTATTATATAAAGGGCAGTTGTAATTTTTTATTTTACTTCAGTCGAAGTTCTCAGAAATCAAGAGGCCCCTTCCTGGGGCTAACACTTGATCTCTATATGAGATACATAGACATTCGAATATTCTATTAAAATTCTCCTTTATTTCTCAAACATTGAGTTAGTAAAAAAGTTAAGAATAATAAATTTCTTCTCTCCCCAACTGACCAGTCAAGTATGTCATAGTATATCTTTCTTGTGGTCTGTTGGTCTTACCGGATTCCAGGACAAGAATTCATCTAGTCTGGTGGAGTATCCAGCTACGTGGTGTTACTTGAGGTAACATCACTATGAGAAGATGCACTATTCCTCGTATGAGGGGATCTTATTTGTGCTGCGGATACTATGTAATTTTGAATATTTGGTCAGGGTTTACTTGTAGGGGTAAGTATCCTCATGTCAGATGGTCCTGACAAACCCTTATACAGAGAGACCGAAGACACTCGAGGATAGTGTCTAGTAGGTAATTCAAACTCCCCTGTCTAGTAGGTAATTCAAACTCCCTGTGTTGTCTGTGTGTGTGTGTGTGTGTCCAGCTAAAAGTCCCAAACTACAAGACAAACACCCACAAAGTTGGTATATTCTTGATAGGCGTTGCGCTGGGCGAATAATATCTACAATTTAAAAAAAAATATTAATTCTTTGAGAGTCAACTGTGCCAGGTTTCGTTAGGTGGGGGGGGGAGTCGGTTTTTCAGCCATTTCCAATGCCACTTATTATATAAAGGAGAGGTGAATGATTTACATTATTAAGAGAGAGAAATGGGTTGAGCAGAGGTGAAAGAGGAATGGGGGGGGGGAGAGAGATGTGGAAAAACAGGGAAAGCGGAAAGAGAGAAAGATAGAGAGACGGATTAAGAGAGGTGGAGAGATAGGAGTTTTTATATGAAGATGTTACACACATTTTACCCTTTTTAAAAAATTTTTATCGCCCCGGGCAACGCCGGGTAGCCCTGCTAGTCTATATACGAAAGAGAAAGTGTTTTTGTTTGGCTGTTACAGAAATCGATATGGTAACAGAAAATATAAATTAGTTTCAATAAGGATTACATTTTTCAAGGAATCCAATGACACCATTCAAAGTTTCGTCCGATTCTATCTCAAAGTCACTATGGTCCAATTATTGTGACGTACGCCATGTCGTCAGGATGTGCGTATATTATCTACACCTCACTCCATCAGGGTTTTGAGGCGAGTACCTACTTTTTGCGTCTATGTGTTATGAAATCTAGCGAATCAAAGAGACCACGTTTCTCTTCAGCTTCCGTTCTCATCAGTGTAGGGAATGATAATCTGAGACGGTCGTAAGGTTCGACCCCGATTACAGATAAATAGAGCTTAAAACATTACCATAACAAAACAATCAGCTACAACCTCTCTCAATAATTTCCCTTTCTCACTTTGTGTACCTAAAACTAAACGGAGCTTCCATAAGCAGAGTTTCTTTCCAAAAAAGTCTGTGGAACACAATACCGCAGGGCTGCTTCCCAGCTGACTACAACATGGTCGTTTTCAAGTCCAATGTAAACAAATTCTTGTTGAGCCGTATTCTTAAAGAATCAAATTCTTCTGAATTTCCACCATCGTTACAAATCATCACGGCGTTGTCTCACTGAAAAACTCATTGACCCTTATTCTTGAGTTGCCTCTAGGCCTTGATGAGTGGTGACTCCTTAGTAAAAAAAAAAAATACAATTGATCCTTATCAACTTTTTCGATTAGTTCTTTGAGAGACGAAAGAAAAAGAAAAACCTCTGGCAACGATAGGTTGTTTCGTGGGCATTTACGATGCAGCTGTTTAGGGAATCTGTCATTTTCCATCCTATGTAGGTGATGAACAGCCACATCTGACTACGGATAATGCGCAATTCTATTGCTCGACACACGGCTTGTAGAACAGCGGTGTCTGGTGTGAACCATTGCCAATTAATGTTTAGGATCTTCCTAAGGCCTGTTTTAGTTGAACCGCACCAGGGTCTTGATCAGGAATGTGACGGGCCAATGACAAAAAAGTTGAAACTGGGGTGAATTTCCAAACATGGAACAAAATATAATGGATTTGTCTGACCACACATTTTTCAAGCCTACCAAAGGCATTGCCAGCTGTTTCGATTCTTCGAAGTATTTCGGAATCAAGAGTCGAATCTGGGAGAGAGTGCTACCACCATATACAAAAGAATCCACTCCATTTCATCTGCTCTCCTTGACGTAGACATTGTGTTCGACATATCGAAGTCGTGATCATTACCAACGTTTTCTCCACATTGATGATAATCAGTATATAATATGTGAACGCTAGTCTGTGTGCGCTCACTGCAGAGGCCGTGATCGTCTACTTGTTGTCTTCATTTGAAGTCGGTGCTCGATTGCGACATCCTTGTATCGCTCGTATAATCTTGGTCAGTGCTGTAACAGAGAAATTCTTCTGCCAAACAAAACCACAAAAAAATAAGTTTTGTTTCGAGGGACGTTACAATGATACTCGTTTTTTTCTACCGAACGACAGGCCTCCAAATCAAGACAAACAGATCATCCAATCGAACACAATTCATTCGCTTCGGGTCCATCTGTCTCTGAGAAACACAGAAATCCAACTGCTAAGAATATATATATATATAGATATATAGATATCACTTGGACTACACTAGCGAAACCATTCAAAGTTATCATCTGTTAATCTATGGCCATGATTGACCACGAAGTCCACCATCTGCTATGAACATAAATTTTGGAAAGTCTCAAGTGGGTCATAATCACAGCATGGAACTTCGTATCTGAAGGGACATTACTTTTTCAAGAACTTTTCAGTGGTTTGATTTCTCAACATGAACTCCCATTTAAAGTGGCAATAACTTTTTCAAGTGTGGAAATCAAACGATGGGTGGTCAAACCATTTCTTACGTAGTCGCCCTTCTCTTAGCTAAAAATTTCTCCCATTGCAGGTCTGCTGTCCATCAGTGTGTAACGTTGTGGCTTTAAAATACGTTACCAAAAAGTCTTTAAACCGTTTTTCTTAGTTGAAGTTTTACAGCATAATTTGCGATGTGTCTCGCTCATGTTCCATGGACCTTTCGTTTTTTAGTCAACGATTAAAAAGTGACATCATCGTCATCTCGACTGGTCTGCCCTTGTCTAACCTTTATTGAACCCCCCTACTTTGCTTTCTGGCCCCACAGTTCACCTGATTCATCGCTCGTGGCAATGGATTAATTTCCCAAGGTCTGCATCAGTCTGACCCGTATTTAAAATCAACTTTTTTCATAATTCATACGAGTTCATTTTACCATTCTCTGGCATAGCGCCATGCATAATGTAAAGAGAGTTTGAATTACTTACTGGGGAGTTTGAATTACCTAATAGACACCATCCTCGAGTGTCTTCAGTTTCTCTGTACAAGGGTTTGTCAGGACAACCTGACATGAGGATACTTCCCCTACAAGTAAACCCTGATCAAATATTCAAAATAACATAGTATTCGAAGCACAAATAAGATCCCCTCGATACGGCTATACATTAGCTCATACGAGGAATGGTGCACCTTCTCCAAGTAATGTTACCTCAAGTAACAGCACTTAGCTGAATACTCCACTAGACTAGATGAATTCTTGTCCTGGATATACTATAACATAGTTAACTGGTCAATTGGGGAGAGGAAAATTAAAAATTAATGTTCATAATTTCTTAACTCAACGTTTGAGAGGTAAAGGAGAACTTTAATCGGACATTCGAATATATATGTATCTCGTACAGAGAACTTCCGCTGAAGTAAAAAATGAAACAAAGATAGTAACATATGCACCCCATTAAATATATATATATTAATAGTTGTTATTAACTGCAAATTAATAGTTGACGCTATTACCTACATCAGCATCACCCGCAGGGGGGGGGGGCATCACAATGGTGAAGGGAACAATGATTCACAACTAGCATTGAGGTAAATGCTTTTCCGTAAAAATAATTGCATATGTTCAATTATCAGTACGGCAAATAAAATAAACAGGAATGAATGGAAACATTTCTCCCACTAGTAGCATGGGATCGTGGCTCAGTGGGAGAGCGTTGAACGTCAGTCACTGGGACCCGGTTTCGAATCTCACTAGGTTTAGCCATACCGATAAGTCGTCGACGAAACATGTGTCAGTGGATAATAAGATTATATATATATATATATATATATATATATCTATATCTAGGCAGCATCTTCTCTTGCAGTCAAGTAGTGTTGAATATAAGAGACAACTCATGTCTAGATATCCTTTGGTAGATCCTTTCAATAGTCCGAATCAGGATCTTAGTTTCGGAGGGGAATTGGCTGATGAATTTGCCATAGTTTGGATTTGTCTCCCAAGTACTTTCAGACCCATCCGGGTCCATCTTCAGGGGAATGAGGTTAATCAGGTACAGACTATGTGTTAGTATTATTATTGAAAGGATCTATCAAAGGATATCTAGTTGTCTCTTATATTCAACAAATATATACATATATATATATATATATATAAAACGTCTAATATAGTAGGAAAAATCCAAGCAGAGTGCTCGATTAATTGAGAATTAAAATTAAGAGCATAATATTTATTTATTTTTTGGTACAGAAAAATTCGTACAAAATTAGTACCGTCGATTTCAAGCACAGAAGGACTTAGCCATCCGGCTCTCTTCAGATGACAACATAAGCTGAAAAGAGCCGAATGGCTAAGTTCTTCTGTGCTTGAAACCGACGGTACTAATGTTGTACTAATTTTTCTGTACAAAAAAAAAAAAAAATTTTTTTAAATATATATATATATATATATATATATATATATATTTAAATCGTAACGTCCCTGTACCATCACATATTTAAATCTATTTTAAATACATTCATCAAATTTATGCAAGGGAAATAACTCTTACCTGTCCTGTAGCGACTGAAATCTGAGTTCAATTATTTCCATTTTTTATAACCATTAGACTACTTTTCACACTTGGTTTAAGGAGAAAGAACCATTTTTTATTTTATTATTATTTTTTTTTTAAATAAGACATTAATAAATAAAAATAGTTATCTGTCATTTAACAAGAAAATTATGAACTTGAATTATCGTCCCCGTTTATAAAGATGGTTCGGTTGTTTTGTAGAGGAAAAATGTTTTTGTTTTGGCTTTGCAGAAGATGATTGATTTTTGCAACGGGAAAAGAAGAAAAAAAAACCCAATAACATCAATGTTTGGTGCATTTTTTGGTCAGGAAGCCGGTCTCTTCAGACAGCCTGATCTGGTAGCACGAGACTTAGGAAGATGGCAATTATATTTTTTCAGGCGTGTTTTTATTTTGGTGTTTCACATACATGATCTAACTCACTATAATAATGTTTTTAATAAAAAAAATTATACTAAAACAGGGTTTAAGTAAAAAAAAAAAAAAAAAAAAAAGGTTGTTTGGGATGGGAGTAATACCGAAACCCATTTCACTCTTATTTGGGAAAATGAAACAAGAATTAACTTATGTTTTTAATGTCCTTGTTTTTTTTTTCTTCTTCCAATTCAACAGTCAATTTGTCTTCAATTTTTTTTTTATTCATCTTCAATTCTGATCAATTTAAACAAAATATTGTTGGCTTGAGAA
The DNA here is from genome assembly GCA_963556195.1 of Sepiola atlantica. NCBI lineage: Eukaryota > Metazoa > Mollusca > Cephalopoda > Sepiida > Sepiolidae > Sepiola > Sepiola atlantica. The sequence continues at coordinate 9,765,636 of OY744541.1, read as the reverse complement.
ACGTTTAAAAAAATAAAAAATAAAAAAGTTTTGTAGCAAATAAAATAAAAACAAATAAATAAAAAAGAAAAAGATTTTATTTTTATTTTTTCATAAAAAAAAAAAAAAAAAAAATGGCAATTTTTGAACAAGTACTTTGAAAGTGGAAGAGAAAGATGATGAATAGCAGTTAATGTTAGAGATGGGGGAGGGATTGGGGATAAGGAAGGAGAAGATGGGAAGTGAGAGAGAGAGAGAGAGGATGGAGGGAGAGAGAGGATGGAGGGAGAGAGAGGAAGAGAGTGAGGAGATAGAGATGGGGGAGTAAATAGAGAGGGAAGGGGATGGAGAGGAGAAGAAAGGGGAAAAGAGGGGGGGGAGAGACAGACAGAAACACGGTATTAAAGAATATGAATCTGGACCATTATTTAAAATGAGAGAATAAAAAACAAAAATGATGAAGAAATGAATCCGAAGAAGAAATTTACAGATGAGATATTTACATTGGAAGACAAAAGTTGTTTATTTACAAATTGTTGTTCACATTCATTTTATTGAAAAAAAAAAAAAAAAAAAAAAAATCCATATTTTCTTGATAAAATAAAATATTTTTGCTTCTTGTTCAAAAGAGAAATACATTTGGCGAAGGTGTCGAATACAATCACTTTATATTTGACGATATTTCTAAGATGAGGTAATATTGTTATTTACATTTTTTTTTTCATGTTTCCGACTGTTCAAGAAGGCCGGAGAGTACATCGACCAAGATGAGGACAACGATCCGAAATACGTAAATAATTTCTTTCAGATTTGTTTTATTTACAATGGAAGAAATTAATTTTTTCTTAAATTCAGGATTTAAGGTGAACACATTGAAAACATTTCATTTCTTTTATTTGACAACTCTGAATTATTTTTTGAAGGGAAAAAAACAAAAAACTTTAAACCTTTTAAAGATACGAAAAAAATTTATAAAAAGAGAAGTCGGGATAGTTAAACAAAAATAAAGGAATGGAGATTTTCCAATCTTTTTAAATGTTACTTCATTTCATAATTGAATAAGAAAAATTAAAACTGTCACAAAGGGAGATAATCCACTAAAAAAAAAAAAATACAAATGGCCTTGGATACTCATTTTTAACATGCTTTTTTTACTGCATGATCCAATTCACACTGAAGTTCATGTTGGTTCAAATTGGAATTTATACTTAAAAAATATATTTTAAGACGAAATGACTTTGAAATGTTAACCTCAGAAAAAAATTCGAGATAATGGAAGATTTCAATCATTTAAATTACCCCCACCCACCAAAACATCTATTTTTGAGGGTTTATGAGAAACTTTACTTAACCTTGTGCCAGACATCAGGAGTTCTATTCTGTTTACAGTTCATAAATGGTAACTTTTATAAAGCAACTTTTCTTGTGTATTTTAAAAAAAATTACTTCCAAACTAACCCTAACCCTAACCTTGTGTATTATTTGGAAAACTTATTCCAAGGATTTCTGAAAAGATTTGTTAGGAACGCAGGTGAATAGACTTTTTGTTTGCATGAAGAGACCCGGTTAACAAAAGCAATTTCTCTGACTAACAGGTTTTGCAAAAAAAATTTGGTGCTTCTGTTTCGATTGATTGGCGGCGGAAACTGCCGACTCCTCTTCGGGAGAAATTGTAATCAACAGAAAGAAATTTGATTTTGGGGGGGATAACTAATATTGGGTTAATTACTTTTTCACAAAATGGACGTAAACCGATTAAACTTTGAAGAGTTCTTGCATTTATCTGAGTTCATGTGGCGACAGAAATACAGACGTATTGAAGGTGGAAGTATTTTTGAACTGATCGCAGAACTGTACCCGGTTTAAAACTTTTTTCCCCCACATTTATAACTTGTTTTTTTCCACATTTATCATTCAGTCAATTGTTTACTTTTTTTTTTTCAAATCAAAGTTTTACTTAGTTTTACTTATTACGTTTTTTTTTATTTCAATAAAAAGTTTGCTATTTATTTGCTGTACATAATGTTTATCAAAGTTTTATTTATTTATTTGCTGTACATAATGTTTAATTTGTTTCAATAAATAAATGTTCATAATTTTAACTTATCCTCAATTGTCAATTCAACAGTTATCTTCCCCAAAATCAAATTTCTTTCCGTCGCTCACGTATTCGCACGATTTCTCCCGAAGAGGAGTCGGCAGTTTCCGCCGCCATCGATCGAAAAAGTGACCCCCGTCTCTGCAGAAGCACCAAATATTTTTTTAAAAATGGTTTTGTCACGATGATACAATTGAACAAAATGAAAAGATGAAAATGTGAATAATTGTCAAAAAAATGTAATTAGGAAGATACATTGTTTGAAAACACAAGGTTTTTTTCACGATTAACATTTTTAACAAGTTTGATAACTCAGGAAATAATCAAATAAAGCGCACCCACGTGCACGATAAGATTAAGCAAATACCAATATATCTGTACGTACATATCAGCGTACACACAGTTGTTAAACTTGACATAGCGATATGGGACAAAAGGGAGAAAGTAGCAACCCTAGTTGAAGTCAGTGTCCCTAATGATTCTGGCTTAAACAGAGCTGAAAGTGAGGAGATAACTAAATATTAAGGCCATGAAAAGAAACTGGAATCTTAGGAAGATCTCCATCATTCCAGTAACCATCGGAGCAACCTGGATCATGAAACAGAATTTCAAAAACTACCTGGTGAATATACCCGGTGAACCAAGTGCAAGAGAGATACAAACAATTGCATTTAAAGGGACGGTTAGAATCCTAAAAAGATCTCTCGGTTGGAGTCTCTCAAGTAGCTGGTGAATGTCTGGCATCTGGTAGGATGCCCCATCCCCAGCAAAAAAAATTTTAAAAATAAAAATTAAAAAAATATGCATTATGTCTCTCACATTATACAACCCTGAAAAAAAAAAAAGATAAACTAAATTCAATTTCTTATTGATACGGCTCTATCTGATCAAAGTATCGAGCTCTTTGGTTGTCCAGGATCTGCCACGTTGATTCAGTTCCGATTTTGAGAAGTTAGTTTTTTTGTTATATATCTAAATACATAATAATCCAGGAATGGTTTGAAAAGTCCAGAGAATCTTTACTGAGTTTGTATAATAGCGTTCAATAATAAATAGAGCTATTTACTTGTAATTAAAAGTTTTATTTATACAAACATAGTTTGGCTACACATTCAGAACATGTTTCAGTCGCAGCTTTGATACAGAATGGACTTGTTGGTCTGAGGATGTCAAGCTTATTAAATCTGCGACTGAAACATGTTCTGAACGTGTAGCCAAACTATGTTGGCATAAATAAAACTTTTTATTACAAATATATATATATATATATATATATATATATATATAATATAAAATGAAGTAATAAAATAAGGTGTCAATCAAATTTTATTAGAATTCAAAGTTCAAGCAAATTATCCTTAAGTCATGAGTTTTCAAAGATAATTCTTCTCTTCAGAGGACCATTACCTAATAAAATTTGATTGACACCTTATTTTATTACTTCATTTTATATTATAATATTAATGCTCTATCCAGTATATTGAGCTTCAGGTTTTATCCGGATGTTTCACTAATTATAAGATATTAGTTGACGCTTATATCTTTTGTTGGATTGCTTCATATATATATATATATATATATATATAATCCAGGATAGTAATTCAAAGAATTTCAACCGGGTTTATAAAAAGTACTCAATATCAAATAGAGCTTTTATATATGATTACTTTTATTTACACAGACATGTACAAAATCTGCGACACTGGCATGTCGATGTTATCGATAAACTGAGATCTTATCAGGCAGAGTTAAAATCCAATCTTAACCTTAGATCATCTTTCCAAATATGATCTAAGGTTAAGATCGATTTTTAACTCTGCCTGATGACATCTCAGTTTATAATAGTTGTTGATCGATAACATCGACATGCCAGTGTCGCAGATTTTGTACATGTCCGTGTAAATAAAAGTAATCATATATATATATATATATATATATATTTGGTTATGTTCAAGATTAGGTACTGAAATTAAGTTCCAGTTGACGGAAAGACGGAGTCAATGCAGAAAATGTCCCTTCTGATTATCCTCCTCTCAGATAATGTGACGTCATGGTGAAACTCGTTTTATTTTTAATATAATTCAATATAAACTGTTTTTGTAAAAATAAAAAAAAACAATTAAAATAAATAAAATAAAAAATGAAAAAAAATTTGTAAAAAAAACAAACTATATTTCTGATTCATTTGAGTTTTTGTACCCCCCCCCCCCTCTTCCCCCCAAAAAACGGTACTTCTGCAATTTACGGACCATGCTGAAATAACATTAGTTAGAAAGCCATTCTTAACATGGGGAGGAGGACTTTAACTATTCTGTACTTTCACATAACAATTTAATAAACAAAAGATACCGTAAAAATTCAACTCAAATCGTTTGATTTTCTTACGCGTATTATAAATGGGGAACATCTTCTGCCATGACACCATCTTCCCGTCTGCGAAGCAGCAACTGGAATTGAATCTCAACAGGTAATCTTGAACAGAACCAAATATTTATGACGTAAACATTTGTGTCACGCTTCCATGAAACCACCTCTTTGGCACTCACAATGATTATGAAAATAAATCCGGACAGTTACGAAAACAAGAGAGGTGGTATCACCGAAACGCAACTGTATTTGCGTAAGCCACACAAACGTTTACGTAATAAATACTTACAAAGCTCTACCTCGTATTGAGCACTTTTTAAAAAATATTGGTTTTAAGTTCATTTTATAAATACATCTGAACTTGTCTAAGTATAATTCTGTATGCTCAATTACGTTTTTAAGAGCAAAATATATTCATTACATATGACACTAAGATTTCGATTAGCCATTGATACCTGCGGTTTCAGGAGAAATGAGAAATCTTACCCATCGTTAAGCTAAGGAATAACACATCCACTCTGTTCATCAATCAGTGGTCTGATGGAGAAATTATATATATATATATATATATATATATAAGCGGTTTATGTAGTTTGCTTGAAGCATTGTTTATTAGTATATAGAAATGTGATATTTAGAAGGCAATACAATGCAGAGGTGTGACGGATAAACACAAGTTGGAGCAAATAAGACATATAATGGTGGAACAAATTACATAATTTCACTCTTAATACAATGTACACATATACATATATATATTTATTTATTTTTCCACAAACACACATATATCTGTTTATCTACACAATGTTACAATGTTATGTAATACCTGTATCAAAATGGTCTGGTTGAAACTCTGTATGATATATTTTGGGAACTCTTCGCTACTTCAGAACCGTGCTCAACTCAAGTTCAAGCGTGCATATGAAGGACCCGTGGGATGCAGTCTCGCAGAAAATACCGGTTAAATTTGAATTTACAACCAGATTTAAAAAACAAAATTAACTTTTTTTTTTTTAAATATTTTATTTATCTATTTTTATCCAATTTAATTAATCTAATTTTATCTAATTAATTGATATATGTGTGTTTGTAAAAAAAAAAAAAAAAAATTATATATATATATATATATATATATATATATATATATATATGTATACATTGTATTAAGGGTGAAACTATTTAATTTGTTCCACCATTATGTCTTATTTGCTCCAACGTGTGTCTATCCGTTACACCTCTGCATTGTATTGCCTTCTAAGTATCATATATATATATATATATATATATAGAGAGAGAGAGAGAGAGAGAGAGAGAGAGAGAGTATTATAAAAATGAAATAAATACTTCAATGAAAATATTTTTTTTAAATGTTTTATAAAAAAGCAGAAAATCTACCAGAGTGCTTAATTGCAAAAACAAGAGCAAAATATATTTTTATAATTTCAAAATATTTATTAATATTTATTAATATTATTTAATATTTATTAATATTATTTAATATTTATTAATATTATTTAATATTTATTAATACTATTTAATATAAAGTTAAATCTTCTGATCAAAATTATGTAAAGATGATTTTAGTTTCATTTAGATAAAATGTATTTTTTAGTTCCAAATATGAATTAATGTTTAGCCTTTCTTCATATATAAAATATATATATATATATATATATATATATATATATATATATATATATATATATATATTTTTTAACTTTCTCTTTCCTATTATGTCTGGGGTTTTTTCAGAATGATAGTTATAGAGAGAGGGAGAGGAGGCGCTTGTTAAGGGAGGGAATTCATTCATGCAATTTTGAAGGGTTAACAGCAGGTGACTGATTTTCGCTGACACAAACTTGGACTGGATTTGATTCTGTCTTTTCTTTTTTCTTCTTCACGTCCGTTTTTATCTAGCGGTAACATTAATGCGAGTTTCTCTTTTTTCACTTTTTATTTGTACTCAGTCTGTGAAAAGATGTAATATCATCAAAACGCTGCCTATTTGGCGTAGACTGTAATAATGTTTATTTAATCTTTACGTATATATATATATATATATATATATATATGAAAGTATACAATTGGTTGATCCTAACAGAATCCATCTTCGATCTGTCATGGTGTACAGCGTAAGAGTTTCTGTTACGGTGAACTAATTGTATACTTTGGGTCGAGCACTGTCGTAAAGTGGTGTCGCCTGCTGCTTCCTAGCGTAATGCAAAGCTCTTTGTAAATAAACAAATTGAGCAGGGTGGAAGCGACAGTCAATGTTTATATAAACAGACATTATAGATATCATTTATGAGCGCTTCTCCCGTAGTCTAGTGGTTAGAGCTGCCGACTATCAACTAGATGGTTGTAGGTTCAATCCCTAGCTTAAAAGTGATATTAGAAATATTCTTTTATATCTCTTTAAATCTTCTCTGATTAAAATCTCAACTGTCACTTTTCACCCCCCCCTTTTTTTTCAAACCTTATTAAACTTTCCTTACACTAAATTTAAACAAACATACACAACACTCTAAGCAAATAACGCGTCCAAACGAGAGTGACACGTGACTTCACATTTCCGAAACAGATGACAACAGAAGCTGAAGAGAGCCGGATGGCTAAGTCCTTCTGTGCTTGAAACCGACGGTACGAATGTTGTACTAATTTTTCTGTACCAAAATAAATATATATATATATATATATATATATATATATATATATATACTAAAATTCTGTGGATTTTGTTTGTTATCTTGTTTGCCCCATGAACACTTGATGACGTCATCTATTAAAACAGAAACATTAGGGAAAGGGGAGTCCTTTATCTAGATGCCCCGTGACATTTTGGGTCACATATCATCGACATGGCAAACAGAAACCCCTGAGAGCTTTATTTATATATATATATATATATATATATATATATATATAATCTTAGTTTGGTGTAGTCCGTCTTGGTCTCAGATAAATAAAAACAAAAAAACATTACAATATTCTCTAAAGTCGATTCCTTTCATTCTGCGATTCATTGCATTCGATTTCTGTATCACGAATTTTATCAATACAGAAAATGAAGACATTTTTATTACAAAAAAAAAAAAGAAAAAAAAAAAAAGATATATTGCGAATTAATATTTTTTTTTAAAACCCTAATGATCAACGAAGGCTGAAAAAGAAAAGTAGAAATATTGAATATTGTAAATAAAATTTTTTTTTTTTAAACTTAGAAAAAGAAATAAAGTTGAACCATCATGACACTAGCTTAATTATTTGAACAATCATCCACTTTAAAAAAAAAAAAAATTCCTCCAAGAACAACATTATACCAAATCGGTGGACCAGATGGATGGAGTAGCAGAGGTGGGGGAATAAAAATAAAAGGCAATTAAGAAAGAAAAGAAAAAAATAATCTCTTTTTATAGAAGAAAAAGAAAGAGACGTCGTCGTTTGTCTTTCGTCTTCTTTTACCCTTGTGTTGGTTCTCTTGGAGGAATGGACAGGAAACAAGTGACAGGAAACAAGTGACAGGAAACAAGTGACAGGAAACAAGTGACAGCTTTGGGGTTTTTCCTTAAAATTGCAAATGGTTGCCGACACAACCAGACTAAAGATGATTTCTTTGAAAAGCACCAGTTTTGATCATTTCTCGTCGAGAAGTCAGATTGTTTTGTGTGGATTTCCCAATTGTCCGTTGAAGTCGGAATGGATACAGTAATCCAAAGAGAAAAAAAAAGATTTGGTTTGTGAATGTTTCACGTCACCATAATGTAGTTTGAATGACAATGAGCTGAAAGCAAAAGAAAAGAAAATACATTTGTGACGCAATCATTAACTTTTAGACATTCAAAATACATTTGTGAAACAATCATTAACTTTTAGACATTCAAAATACATTTGTGAAACAATCATTAACTTTTAGACATTCAAAATATATTTGTGACGCAATCATTAACTTTTAGACATTCAAAATACATTTGTGACGCAATCATTAACTTTTAGACATTCAAAATATATTTGTGAAACAATCATTAACTTTTAGACATTCAAAATATATTTGTGAAACAATCATTAACTTTTAGACATTCAAAATACATTTGTGAAACAATCATTAACTTTTAGACATTCAAAATACATTTGTGAAGCAATCATTAACTTTTAGACATTCAAAATACATTTGTGAAGCAATCATTAACTTTTAGACATTCAAAATATATTTGTGAAACAATCATTAACTTTTAGACATTCAAAAAACATTTGTGAAGCAATCATTAACTTTTAGACATTCAAAATACATTTGTGAAGCAACCATTAACTTTTAGACATTCAAAATACATTTGTGAAGCAACCATTAACTTTTAGACATTCAAAAAACATTTGTGAAGCAACCATTAACTTTTAGACATTCAAAATACATTTGTGAAGCAACCATTAACTTTTAGACATTCAAAATACATTTGTGAAGCAATTATTAACTTTTAGACATTCAAAATATAAAAAAGACTTCGAAAATCAATGGCATAAGTTTGGGATTATGTTCTCAAGAAGAGTAGAAAGTGACTAACTTGGGTTTACTTTTGACAATCTCGTAACTATCGCTCCCCTTATTTTGACCTTTAGTCCTCACATTCCATGAGCGATATTTCTGACAAAGGGGGAAGAATTGCTGGGTTTTTTTGTTGTTGGAATCCATCCATCTAATACGTTGGGTAGTTTTTGACCTTGAAGTAGTTATTTTTTTATTTTTATCAAATGGCTTCATGCCTTATCTGGAGCGATTTCCAATGTTTTCTTAATGGCACTACATGACTAATCTAATTTTCTCGGTGGTCCATTTCTTCCTCTGCGTGGTCTTTGGTTCGTGTTGATCATATATATATATGAGAAAGGAAAGATGAGAGTAATCCGACGTAATGGGAAATGAAAAAGGAAAAACCAAGATATATTTTTTATATATTCATCAACGTTTCGTCTTTATTGTAAGACTTCCTCAGGATGATAGTTTGAAGAAAAATGTCATGCAAGTACATCAAAATATTGGGTTGACATGATGGGTTGATGAGAATGACTGACTTCTCTCAGCCCGGACCTTGGCCCAGCGCTCTTAGTAGCCACGGCTACTACTTTTCCTCATCAACCCATCATGTCAACCCAATATTTCGATGTACTCGCACAACATTTTTCTTAAAATTATCATCCTGAGGAAGTCTTACAATAAAGACGAAACGTTGATGAATATACAGGGTGGGCAAAAATAAGGGTCCTATTTTTAAAAATTCATAACTTTTTTATTTATTGATTTAAAAAAATTTTTTTTTTAGAATAAGTAAAGGACCCCTTCCGAAGCAAGCATGAGCCGTATTAGCCCTAAGGAACGTACCCTCATTTAGAAAACATTATTTTTGCTTAAAAAACTCAAAACAATGTAAAAAACAATACTTTAGTTTTTGTAAGTTTTAAGAAGTGTTTTTCGGCTAAAATTTGTTTTGTTTATTTCAAAAAATCTCGGAAGGGTCAGTCTACACACACATAAAGTTTTGTGAGTTTAACTTTTATTTTGTGGAAGTTATTCAAATTCAAGTTATTCAAATTTAAAGATAGGACCCTTATTTTGGCCCACCCTGTATAAAAAATATCTCTTGGTTTTTCCTTTTTCATTTCCCATATATATATATATATATATATATATACACCTGCATTTGGTCTGTTGTATTCTGTTACCTGAAATAAGAAGGGTAAGCATTCACAGGATGCCAACTGGGTCCTCCATGTTTGCTGCAGATTATGACATTCAGATATTTTTCTGAGCCTTACGGCTTTTATATTTGTTTGATGTCATTTTTTCTTAGTTTTGTGGGTGTCTGTGCAAACACCAGACCCAGGCTTATTTTATCTGTGATCCTCTCACACACGGAGATACTGTTTATCTATCGTATCCATAGAAATAACAGAGCACTATTACGCGCATTGTACGTGTTAGATGTTTACAATGAAAAATGTTGATCCGTATTTATTATATTTCAGCCTATAATCTGTAAACAAGCGTTTCCGGACCTAGAAACACGTATAGAACATAATCTCAAAGTTATGCCATTGTATTTTCAAACACACACACACACACACACATATATATATATATAACAATGAATGCAAATTTAAAGATAAATGATCTATCGTGATAAATACTGATTTATCGTGATAATGGAAAGCTCAATATACTGGATAGAGCAATAAATCAAGAAAAAAAAAATGATGAAAATGAAAGTTGGAAGAATTACAAATTTTATTAAATCATCAAAATTTTGAAAACAAGGATAAATCTCAAATCCTTAATACACGGATTTTCAAAGACAAAGAAGAATTTGTCTTTGAAAATCCATGGATTAAGGATTTGAGATTTATCCATTTTTTCCCAACAATTGATGATTTAATAAAATTTGTAACTTTTCCAATTTTTATTTTCATCATTCTTAAAAATATATAAAAATGGGGATCTTAAAAAGAAAAAAAAAAGAAAAAAACAATTAAAACAGATAAAAGGGAAAAAAATGAAATTATGCAAATTTTTTCTCTAAACATTTTGTAAATTAAACTTTAAACTTCATGAAATCTTTGGAACCACATTTTGATAAAAATAACATTTTTCTATTAATTAATCTAAAAATGATTGACAAGACAAAATATTAGACTTACTAATGAATTCCGTAACTGGATCCGAACCATCTTCGCTCCTGAGTGATCCAGTGATGTCTTCATTTTCAATCAGGGGCAACAGCAGCTGAATGAATTCTGATGTGTATGGGGGAGTGATCATATCCAACACCTATAAAAAAAAAAAAGAAAAAGACATTGGCACAAGAATTTTTTTTTTTTCTTTTTTTTTTTTAAATGTAGTTTACATGAATTTTAAAGAAATCCTAAAAAAATGCTGCGTCTTATAGCATAGAGCTATGTAATGTTTTTAACACAAAGTTATAGCAACTGTAATCGAAATGAAGGTATATTTTTTTTTATCGATTGCCTTAAAAATGAAGAACCATCAGTCACGAATATTTTATAGTATTATAGGTGTGTTTGAAGGAAAAGGCCACAAATGAAGAAAAATGTTTTTTTTTAACAATGCAGCATATCAAAAACCGATCCCAACGATTGCAAAATTTCATGGATCGCACTTCAAATTACTTCCGCACCCACCCTCTTCGCCAGATCTGATCCTGAGCGACTGCTTGTAGAACTCAAGAGAATGTTCAAAAAGCAAAAAAAAAAAAAACACAAAAAAATGGCTCCAATAAAGAATTTTTATCAAAACTGATGCCTATTTTGAGGCCGAACACAAATCGTTCTAAAAATATATCGAATTGTTAGAATTAATGCATCACCTTTGAACCATGCGCGATAAAGGTGAAATGCTTACGAAAAAAAAAATTAGAATACAAAAAAATAAAATAAAATAAATAAAATAAAATAAAATTAAAAATTTTAAAAAATAAAATTAAAAAAAAAAAAAAAAAATGAAATAAAAATACAATAAAATAAAAAAATTAAAAAAACAAAAAATAAAATAAAAAAATCCCCAAAAATTTTTTAATTAAAAAAAAAATTGTTACGTTCGAATTTTAATCTGGCCGATACAAACAAATCGAACGTGATAGAAGAGAAGTAACTTTGTTCGTAAAAAATAAAACACAAGGGAGATAACCCCTAAGGTAATAAAAATGCAAATAAAAACATTTGTTTTGGGACTTTTTTTTGATAAGAATCAATAATTTAAATTATCGGGTTACTATTCTCATTTTGGTTGCTATTTTTACAATGGTTAGGCTTAGTCAATCTGCAATATTGAAAAGTTAGAAAAAGAATTACTTAACCTACCACTAACCCTATGTTCGAGTGGCAAGCCCCCCCCCCCCCCCAAAAAAAAAAACACTTTTTAAACCCTATTACTAACCTTGAATCAGAGAGGCAAGTAAACAGTGGCAAATGGACACAGTTAATCCCCATAATCGTGATCACTGGAGATTTAGCATGAGAACAGCCAGACAACGTCGAACCTCTTATGAAAGGGAACATAGAACCTGGATAGTGAGTGAGTGATAAACAAAAACTTCACCAACCCTCTTGAGGAGCTCAGTAAAAAGTCGTCATTTGCGTGACGTTTTGGCTAGTCTGTAATAATCATCAATTGCCCAAGCACCTGCCACCATGACAAAAAGGTTTATGACAAGTTCTCCGAAGTTGACCAGTTGAGGAAGCATGTCGTTCACTAGACGCAAAGCTCACCAGAAAGCAAGTTTGTTAATTTGGCTACACACCTAACCACAACCCGGGTACTCAACCACATAACTCTGAAACTTCTAAACACTTGGTGAAAATGGCACGTCGGTTAGCTGAAGATGTGGTTTCACAGTCAAGACAGACCCTGAACTCACGGCACGCCCCAACATATACCTGGTAGAATCAAGAGTAGAGAACAATTGAGGCCTAGAATCGCCAGAGCTGGTTTTGGAGCGATGCAAGGCCGAGAATCAGATTGCTTAGAGCCAGCTTAATTCAGTGGATGATACCCGCGATAAAAGATCAGAAAATAAATATGGCCGATATCAATCATTTACCAAGCAAAGAGTTTATTCTTACTTACCTCAATGACAAAATGTCGGATCAAAGAAATATCTGTATCTTGTTTCTCCAAGCATCTGCGAATGTAGCTGACCACGGGGATCACACAACCTCGGCTAAAAACATGCACCATGCGATCAAGCACAGTCTTTTTCAGTTCAAGCTAAAAAAAAATTTAAATAAAAATTTTCTTAAATGTTATTTATTTTGAACAATTTTCTTAAATGTTATTTATTTTGAACAATTTTCTTAAATGTTATTTATTTTGAACAATTTTCTTAAATGTTATTTATTTTGAACAATTTTCTTAAATGTTATTTATTTTGAACAATTTTCTTGAATGTTATTTATTTTGAACAATTTTCTTGAATGTTATTTATTTTGAACAATTTTCTTAAATGTTATTTATTTTGAACAATTTTCTTGAATGTTATTTATTTTGAACAATTTTCTTGAATGTTATTTATTTTGAACAATTTTCTTAAATGTTATATCTTTTGAAAAAGTTTCTTAAATGTTATTTTGAAAAGGTAATGGTCAAAGTTTATCCAAATTGAAAGAATTAAAACAAAATTTGAACACAAACGATTGTGAATGAGTGCATAGTTGCAATGCATGCGGATGACAGGCCTGCAATGGGAAATATATCTGGCTCTGGATTTGACCACCCAGAAAATGGGATATTATTTCATATTTTATTATTATTTTTATTTTTCATCTTCTTGTCTCAAGCTTGAGGTTAGACATTTCGCGAATGACTTTCAACTTTTCCTGTCTGTTGCCATTTCACTTGTGCTGTCTGCCAGGATCAGGTCGTCATCAACTGATCCCCTCTATGCCTTAAGCGGCCTACCGCGTGGCTGTGAGCCATCGACATGGGACACACTTTAGGACTTTTCGGATGATTGACGGCAGGCGACATGGCCAAACCAGTTGAGACGTTGTTGTGCGACGTACTTTCTTATGGAGGCCGATAGAGTGAGACTGCCAATTTTCACCAATTCATTGCAGCCAGGATCGTTGACCATGTTTCGCAGTCCTACAAGCGTACAGGTTGCACATGTGTCGTATGCTGCTACTCGCGCATACGATATGATCCACGTTTGTTGATCCTGAGGGTCAGCGTTTAAGAGCCTCCCGTCTCTGCGGTTTCTCTCTCTGCCAGCTCCTTCCAAAACAACTTTGGCCGGCCAACTTTGTTAAAGCAATAACCAAGACCATATGGTTGACACTACAGCCAGTCAAGTCCCAAATTCGATTTGGATGACTGACATCGAGTGACATGGTCAGTCATCCGAAATGATGCAGTATTACAACAAAAGATTTGACCAGATTTTCTTAAGCATAATATGATCGCACAGTTGAGCCGTGCCAACGTAACTCTTTTTGGCAAGATTATTAAAGTCTGTCTTGTATATATTTCACGAAAATATTATTTGTGCACGACAAAGAAAATACATAGGTTTCTTCTTTTTGAAAGTGTTAATTATACTTTTCTGTTTGACGTGATATTATTAATTAATATCGAGAAATATAATAAACTATGAAAATAAAACAAAAGGATCAAGAGTACAATAAGGACCCCAGTTCATTAACACAACACGCGGAACATGTTCCGGAAGTCACCGGCGTCTTCCGGTTGACCTCGCAATACACTTTTTCTTAAAATACACAACATGAAATATAGAATGTTCTGCGTTTAAAATTTTTTTTTTTTCTAGTAAATAAAAGTAAAACAAAAAAAAAAAAACGATAAATTGTTTTGTTTATTGCAAAACGAAAGATTACAAGTCAGCCGATTTTTAAAAAAGCGTATATATTTTGTTTATTTTATTTACAAGTTGTTTTGTAAATAGCGACCACATGTATTGCGAGGTCAACCGGAAGACGGCAGTAACTTCCGGAACATGCTCCGCGTGTTGTGTTAATGAACTGGGGTCCTTATTGTACTCTTGATCCAAACAAAATATTGACTTCCATTAAAAAGCATGAGAGAAACTTGTATGATTCAGACTATTTGAACTACTGTTCTCATCTTGGTTCACATATTCACGTCAAGTGAATCTTTTCGAACTCGGGAACCTGGATATAAATTTGGACCTGAACCCTTTATTTAATCCGCAGGGGTAGATTGTTCTCATTCCGTCATTCTTACCTGAGGATGAGGTATCACTCTCAAGCAGAAACGGGTAAAGAAATCATTTAAAAATCAAAATACAAGACTGGGTTACTTCCCTTGTCTCACTCTCTGTTCCATTGGATTTAAACTAGAGGTGCTTATGCAGATGAGCGGACCATTAAAAAATTTGAAAAAATTATTTTTTTTTATAAAAACAATATTATATACTTATTCAGTGTTATCTTCTTACTCACTGTGCAAAAAAGTAGAAAAAATTATCCACTAGAACTTTAATTACAAGTATTTTTCCATTCTGTGTATCGTAACAGCAACTCGTTCACAGAGACGCCATGTTGTTTTTTATTATGATTTCGCAAGTTGATTATCTCCCCTACGAAATCTTTTTTCTTTAGAAACAAACTGAAGTCTCTGTGAACGAATCGCTGTTACGATACGCAGAATGGAAAAATACTTTTAATTAAAGTTCTAGTGGATAATTTTTTTCTACTTTTTTGCACAGTGAGTAAGAAGATAACACTGAATAAGTATATAATATTGTTTTTATAAAAAAATAATTTTTTTAAATTTTTTAATGGTCCGCTCATCTGCATAAGCACCAAACTAGAAGGGAAGGACAAGTCACTGCGTTAGTCGGTGAATTTGGTTGTTTTGTTTTACGGCACATCAACCCTTTTCAGGTTATTTAATGCCGAATGCAGTCATTTTGGTGAAAGTTTTTATGCTTCAAGTTGTTTATATCTTCAAATATTTATTCATGGTGTTTAGTTTGGTTGTCTTGTTTTACGGCATATCAACCCTTTTCAGGTTATTTAATGCCGAATGCAGTCATTTTGGTGAAAGTTTTTATGCTTCAAGTTCTTTATATGTTCAAATATTTATTGATGGTGTTTGGTTTGGTTGTTAAATCTGTTTCTATTTAACCCATAGTTGGGACCCTAACAGGTACTACCACTCCGGGTCAGGGTGGACCTGGGAGCAATGGTAATTAAGAGGAGGCTCCACATTCCCCAAAGTCCGTAAGCCGGATCTCATCATCGGATGTAGTTTAAGGTCATATCCAGGACCGGGAGTAGGGTAGGAAAAATAAAATAAAAAAGTGGAGGGAGAAAGGGAGAGGGGCTGTTGTTTTTGTTTTTGTTTTTGTAGAACATAATTAAGTTTTATAAAAAAAAAAAAAAAAAAAAAAAAAAAAACGTCAATGTAGGTGAATTTCGTCTCAGGGAGCTACAGGGCAGCCTGATCTGGTATCACCAGTCGGTGAATTTGAAACTGGGTCTTCATTAGAAAAACAGTCAGAATCCTCGCTTTAATGTAAAGAGGCTAAAGTTCTAGTGTAAAAATAATAAAATCACTTGTATTATTCGAATTATTCAGACTAATCGTATTCTGATAATCCTAATTCACAAGGTTTTGGCTGATCTAACACCTAACCTTCTTCAGGTGCATCGTTTTGAACTTGGGAACCTGGATAGAATTTTGACCTTTATTTAATCCACAGAGGTAGATTGTTCTCATTCTGTCAGCCATGATTGGGTAAAAGTGTTAGTTTGTTATTTTTAGTTATCGCCTGTAGCGAGAATTGAACCTTCAACCCCTAAAAGAGAAAACTTTATATAAAAAAACAAAAAAAACATGTAAATTAAAATCCGAAATATTTTGTTCTTATTGTAAACATTTTAAAAATCAAAATCCTATTGTGCCGAGTGTCCTTTTACTTTTTTTTTTAATATTACAGTAAAACTTTTATGCCAATAACTTTATCCATTCATAACGTAGGATAAATTAGATGAGCTTGAAATTTTTTTTCTTCATTAAAAGATATCGAAAATGAGTCTAGGTTTGACCAACTATAATATTTTATGAGGATAATTAAAGAAATTGTATGTAAACAAAATGGATTTATTAGGAAAATGACGATTGATCAATTCAAACAGACATCAAATGCCTAAATATTAAAAAATAAAATGTTAATAGGTACTGCATATATATCTGTGCACCAAAACTATTCAATATATTCCTCATTATTTTCAAAATCATTCCCATTCAATGATTTTATTGAGTATTTTGTTTTGTCGAAATTTGGATACTTTGTTCAGTTCCATTTTCTTAATGAACATTTTTCTTTGTAGAGCACGAACCATCTCTATAATCGTAGTTGGTGCTTCTCCAGGTTAGGACCAAATTGAAATTATGGCTCATCTTTTTAAAAAAAATCATGGCTCATCTTTTTTCAAAATCATGGCTCATCTTTTTTCAAAAAAAAATATGGCTCATCTTTTTTCAAAAAAAAATATGGCTCATCTTTTTTCAAAAAAAAATATGGCTCATCTTTTTTCAAAAAAAAATATGGCTCATCTTTTTTCAAAAAAAATATGGCTCATCTTTTTTCAAAAAAAAATATGGCTCATCTTTTTTCAAAAAAAAATATGGCTCATCTTTTTTCAAAAAAAATATGGCTCATCTTTTTTCAAAAAAAATATGGCTCATCTTTTAAAAAAATCATGGCTCATCTTTTAAAAAAATCATGGCTCATCTTTTAAAAAAATCATGGCTCATCTTTTTTCAAAATTCACATATTTGTTATGGTTCTATGTTTTGAAATTTTTTAGATAAAGATTGATAATTTCGATTATTTAGACTACTGTTCTCATCTTGGTTGTTACTTTCACAGCGTTTTAACCAATGTAACCAACGTCCTGTGCAACAGATAAATCCATTGTTTAACAATCAGTTCTACGTGACAGTCTTCCGGTGGTTGGAAGTTCAATCCTCACTACAGGCAATAATAACTAAGAATAATACATAAAAATTAATTAACACTTGTAACTAGTTATAGCTGAGAGAACGAGAACAATCTGCCCCGTGGATTAAATAAAGGGTTCAGTTTGAAATTCTGTATAGATTTTAGAGTTTAACAGAAAGATTCCGAAGTTCAAAAAGATTCACCTGAAGAAATCCAGAGGAGGTTACATCGGCCGAAAAACGTTGCGACAATAACAATCGAGATGAGAATGTGTTGTGATGTTTGCAATGAAATTCTAACCATCGTTACAGCGGATGGGGCTGCTTTGAGAAATACAACGAAGCAGGCAGCCATCTCCTTCATGGTGTTTTGCGAGAGACAGGCATCTACTCAATACTGGAACAAGTTAAATCTGACTAACGATTGAAATAATCCCAATAAGAATCTTTTTTTTTGTTTTGCTTTTACCCTGACTAAGACATCCAGTTCTTCATAGGCGGCTTCAAACAATCGGATGAGAAGATCAAGAGCTTTTTGGTGCAGAAGGGTATGGCTGGTTACAATCTACAAACAAAAACGAACGAGACAATCATATTAGAGTTTCCGCCTTCGTCATTACAATTGTCACATCGTTTAAAAAGAAAAAGAAATCAGGTTCTGTTTCGGAAACGTCAACCATAGATTTTACTCGCGTGGTTTATGTACAACGAATGCTACGGAATCAAGAAAGACGAAGCAAGTAAACCGTTCCGGATAATACTGAACCCCCCCCCCTCCCCATGTTGAGAATGGATTCTAAAACTCTGCCAGTAAAATCTATGGTTGACGATTACGAAACAGTACCAGAAATTATTTGTATTATAAAGGCAGGTAAAGCGATTTTTAGCCTTGGTAGGCAATCACATAGAGATGGTGTCTCAGTAAAAGCACTGGTCCCCATCACCTCACTGGGATGGCATCATGAAGGGTATGCGGCCTATAATTTTTTCTAGAAATTGACTTCCAAACTAACCTATGTCCAGCCAGATCAGCCCTTTCTCTCAAATCCATCCTAATCACTTCCTTCCATGTTGTCTTTGGCCTTCCCCTGCCACCTCAACTGTTCTACATCTACTAATCCAAGAATTCTCAAACATTCATTCAACGTGGTCATACCGCCAAAGTTTTCTGTTCTGCACACATCTTCAATATAGCCCAGATTTAATCTTCCCCTGAGGTTATCAGATCTAAGCCTGTCTTTAAGACTCACATCGTATCATTCTCATATCATTTATTTCCATGCAACACATGTCCTCAACCCTTACTGACCAGGTTTCACTTCCATACATCATCACACTGCATACACATGCCTGATAGACTGTTCCCTTGTCGACAGTGGTAACGCTCTGCTGGTTAGTAATGGCAGAAGTTTCTCCTGGATCATTTTTTGTTGATACTTCATTTTTATAAAGAAAAGTAAAAGAAAAAAAACAGATTTTATCTCAATCACACAAAGAGCAACAACTGAAGTCAAGGAGAAGCTTCCTCAGCCATGTCGAACCCCTAACAACATCTCAGGAAGAGACCAGGCTACAGCTGTGGACCAGACGGCTAGAGAAATCCCTCCTTTTGAGGCCCTCCCTCCCAATTCAGAAGCACTATGGCTCCAGTAAAAAACACTCAACCACCTAAGAAAGGGAATGGGGCAATCAAAAGTTGCTATGACTAGATGGGGCTACAAAACTGATCCAACCATCTGCAAATGTGGAGAAGAGGACCATACGATGCAACACTGCCTGGTCTGCCCTCAACTGCCTAACCGGTGCAGCTTGAAAGATCTTGCAGAGTAAAACAATAATGCAAAGGACTGCGTAAAAAAATGGGAAACAGTTGTATGACGACATTCTTCAAAGACATGGAAAGAAGAAAATTAATATCAGATGCGAATAATGGAAATGTGGTTATAACTAAGGGAGGCAACTCTTCGGAGATTTTTCGATTATTCAATTCCTTGTTAAATCTTTAAAAACATTTGTGAATTTCATCAATTTTTCATTTGGAAATTAAGGAAGAAAACCATTAAACACGCAAAGAAGAGAGCAAATGTCAATTGAAGTAAAAAGAAATAAAGACTCACCTCATCGACAAGGACCAAGTGTAACGGTGTATGATCGGTGTTCAGTTTAAAATAGCTTTTGTCAGACACAATATAATCAACCCAACGTAAAACGCCCATGGCAACCACTGAAAACCTGCAATTGGATAAATGGAAACAAAAAAATGAACAAAAATTTAAAAAAAGAAAAAAAGAATGTGCTTAAAAATCTATTTCTCGTGAATGCAAGAAAATTAATAAAATACTAGCTGTGCTTACCTGGTGTTGCCCGGGAGAGAAAAAAAAATAAATTGACCGACTTGTTTACGAAAAAACAGAAAATAATTTTGCTGACATTAATTCTGTAATCAAATTATTTTGTGAAATAGGAATTTTAATTTTTTTTTTTTAACTTAGTTCATCCCCAAACAAGGCAAGTTGCCACTGTAGACGTAAGGGGCTACCGAGAATTAGGTTGAAGTTTAGGGGAGTCATCCTAAATTGGGAGCTGTGCAGCTAGATGTTTGTTCACATTAGTTTTAAAGATGAAAACAAAAAACAATAATCTGAATAATCCAAACGAAATGAGCTTTTTTTAATTTTATAAAACTATTGAATTCCTTAGAAATGTGAAAATAAAGAAAAATATGCTTGATAAATACAAGGATGATAAGACTCGTACGTATTTACCTTCCTCCCACCACGGGAAGATGTGACACAAGATCGGAAGGTGGGGGATTGTTATGAACGGCACCAACTCAGGCTGTGCCAAGTTTGTATTACGGAGATCGAAAGAAAAAAAAATTGCTTAAAAAATAATAAAAACCTTGTAAAATATCTCAGATTAAAAAACAAAAAAAACATTTATTTTTCATTTTAAATTGGTTTATTCATGTCCTTTTAAAGCATCTTTTAAGACATTTAGCATAAAATATAGGCATACGCCTAAAAGAACAGAGGATGCAGAATATAATAATAAAAATCAAGAGATTTTGTTTTTCTCATTTTAAATATCATATATTTGTATTTAAGTTTTGCAATCATTTCGCTAAAAACATAGCCGTGTCAAGCAGAGAGACATTATAAGCAGTAGTAGTACCTTGTGTTCTATCAGAATGGAATAGGACAAAGATGTTTTTCTTTTTTTATATACTAGTCTCTTGTTTGTGAATATGGGAAACGCTGTGAAGCGTGGAAATGTTAAAAATTGGTTTGTTTGTTTTTTAAATTTTCTCCCACTGACCTTATTGATTGAAACAAAATGCTTATGTCAGCAATCAATTCAGATGAACCTTTGTTTTCACTGCACAGCCCCTGCGTCTTTTCCAAGGCTTGAACCGTGGGCTTCAATTCATCCTTGTTCACATTTTTACGAATGCTCTGAAAACAAAGAAACACAAAAACACCTTGAAGAATTGAAAATTAAATTTCAAGCAAATAAAATGGCAGCAATCATAATTTTTGATCAGTTTTTCTTCAAAATTGTCAAGACTATTATTATTATTATGATTTAATATATTATTATTATGATTTAATATTATTATTATGATTTAAGAATATATTATTCTTATTATGATTTAAGAATATATTATTCTTATTATGATTTAAGAATATATTATTCTTATTATGATTTAAGAATATATTATTATTATGATTTAAGAATATATTATTATTATTATGATTTAAGAATATATTATTATGATTTAAGAATATATTATTATTATTATTATGATTTAAGAATATATTATTATTATTATGATTTAAGACTATATTATTATTATTATGATTTAAGAATATATTATTATTATTATGATTTAAGAATATATTATTATTATGATTTAAGAATATATTATTATTATTATGATTTAAGAATATATTATTATTATTATGATTTAAGAATATATTATTATTATTATTATGATTTAAGAATATATTATTATTATTATTATGATTTAAGAATATATTATTATGATTTAAGAATATATTATTATTATTATTATGATTTAAGAATATATTATTATTATTATTATTATGATTTAAGAATATATTATTATTATGATTTAAGAATATATTATTATTATTATGATTTAAGAATATATTATTATTATGATTTAAGAATATATTATTATTATGATTTAAGAATATATTATTATTATTATTATGATTTAAGAATATATTATTATTATTATGATTTAAGAATATATTATTATTATGATTTAAGAATATATTATGATTTAAGAATATTATTATTATGATTTAAGAATATATTATTATTATGATTTAAGAATATATTATTATTATGATTTAAGAATATATTATTATTATGATTTAAGAATATATTATTATTATTATTATTATGATTTAAGAATATATTATTATTATTATGATTTAAGAATATATTATTATTATTATGATTTAAGAATATATTATTCTTATTATGATTTAAGAATATATTATTCTTATTATGATTTAAGAATATATTATTCTTATTATGATTTAAGAATATATTATTCTTATTATGATTTAAGAATATATTATTCTTATTATGATTTAAGAATATATTATTCTTATTATGATTTAAGAATATATTATTATTATGATTTAAGAATATATTATTATTATGATTTAAGAATATATTATTATTATGATTTAAGAATATATTATTATTATGATTTAAGAATATATTATTATTATGATTTAAGAATATATTATTATTATGATTTAAGAATATATTATTATTATTATTATTATGATTTAAGAATATATTATTATTATTATGATTTAAGAATATATTATTATTATTATGATTTAAGAATATATTATTCTTATTATGATTTAAGAATATATTATTCTTATTATGATTTAAGAATATATTATTCTTATTATGATTTAAGAATATATTATTCTTATTATGATTTAAGAATATATTATTATTATGATTTAAGAATATATTATTATTATGATTTAAGAATATATTATTATTATGATTTAAGAATATATTATTATTATGATTTAAGAATATATTATTATTATGATTTAAGAATATATTATTATTATGATTTAAGAATATATTATTATTATTATTATTATGATTTAAGAATATATTATTATTATCTCTGTCTCTTCATTTAACGTCACTTTTCCCTTTTCTAGGGATCACACATTTTTTGATACTTCCACTTCGCCGGTATGGCCATGTTGAAAGAATGGATGACAATTCTTGGGTTAGTAGATGTAGAACAGTTGAGGTAGCAGGTTCAGTTCACAGAGGAAGGCCAAGGAAAACATGAAAGGAAGTGATAAAAATGGACCTGAGGGAAAGAGGGATGAATAAAGCTATCTGGCCAAAGATAGGTTACGGATATTAAACTGAATATGATGATAATGACCGTAAACACATTCTCCAATCGTTATGGTTCAGCGGATCAACCGTCTTTAAAACTCCACTCTGTAGTCTTGTCTAATCGCTTGCTTCCAAGTATTCCTTAACCAGCCAAACTTCCTGCAATTCAAGACCTCCATGCTTCTACAATGGTTTATCCATGAAGTCCAACACTCCACATGACCATACCTGCACAACCAATTCGTCCTTAAGATAACCTCTACGCTGGACAAATGAAGTGCTTTCAGCAAATCCAGACCTAATGTGTTGGGTTTAATCAGATTTCACATTGCAGCTCCATCTAATCATGGATCTATCGTTACACGATAATTATCTGAGAGAGGACTAGGCAACGGCCCAACACACGCTACCCTTATGTTTATACTGAGTTCACATCCAACATCTACGCTCAGCATATCCTCTCGGTAGCAGAAAGAGGATACCTCCAGAGTGTTATTTGTTTGTTATGCCTCCTTGGGGAGCGTCTCCCCTTTAACTATCTTCTAAATTCAACTGTTCAAAAAAACTCTTAGTACAGTATCGATATCCAGATCAAATTCTGATAAATATTTCATTTGACAACTCCCAAAAGTGCCCCCTCAATTTCTCCCTCCTACCACTTTCTCTGAACTTATCCAACCTCATCTTAAACTGATCCACGTTATTGCTGTTCTTAATCCGATCTGGCAACTTATTCCAAAAACATTACTCTGTGAGCAAAAAAAAAAAAAAAAAAATGGAGTTATTGGAGACATTTTGTAAGTTAGAAAAACAGAGAAAAGGTTTCAGGTAAAAATTCTTATTTAGTTTTGCTAATGAAGATAAAGACAAGACAAATTTTAAATGTCTGAAATTATTTTGTTTTTAAAGAAAGGCATAGGGAAGGGGTAGAATATTGATTGAAAAGTTTCAAGATTTCTAAATCTGATCTGACCTTTTTGTAGGTTTCATTAACACTGGCCGCATATGCCAACAGGTAGATGTATTTGGGTTTGTGTTCGGAGTTGATGCGGTTGCCAGGTCTGAATAAAGTTTCAATCAACATATCTAAAAAAATAAAAAATTAAAATTAACAAAGAAAAAAAGAAAAATGAGAAATTATAAAAAAGAAAATTGCCAAAATCTTTGAGAACATTCTGAAGATAAAAAAAAAAACAAAAAAAAAACAGTGGAAACTCCAAGAAATTCTATATCCAAAAATTATTTTTGGAAAAAAAATAATAATTTGATAAACACAGTCATGACATGTTAATTTTGAAATATATTTTTTTTTAAATTGGAAATAAATATATTTTTTAAAAAATTGTAAATAAATATATTTTTTAAAAAATTGTAAATAAATATATTTTTTAAAAAGTTGTAAATAAATATATTTTTTAAAAAGTTGTAAATAAATATATTTTTTTAAAAAATTGTAAATAAATATATTTTTTAAAAAATTGTAAATAAATATATTTAAAAAATTGTAAATAAATATATTTAAAAAATTGTAAATAAATATATTTTTTAAAAAATTGTAAATAAATATATTTTTAAAAAATTATAATAAATATATTTTTTAAAAAATTGTAAATAAATATATTTAAAAAATTGTAAATAAATATATTTTTTAAAAAATTGTAAATATATTTTTTAAAAAATTGTAAATAAATATATTTTTAAAAAATTGTAAATAAATATATTTTTTTTTAAAATTGTAAATAAATATATTTTTTAAAAAATTGTAAATAAATATATTTTTAAAAAAATTGTAAATAAATATATTTTTTAAAAAAATTGTAAATAAATATATTTTTTTAAAAATTGTAAATAAATATATTTTTTAAAAAATTGTAAATAAATATATTTTTTAAAAAATTGTAAATAAATATATTTTTTTAAAAATTGTAAATAAATATATTTTTTTAAAAATTGTAAATAAATATATTTTTTTAAAAATTGTAAATAAATATATTTTTAAAAAAATTGTAAATAAATATATTTTTAAAAAAATTGTAAATAAATATATTTTTTAAAAAATTGTAAATAAATATATTTTTTAAAAAATTGTAAATAAATATATTTTTTTAAAAATTGTAAATAAATATATTTTTTAAAAAATTGTAAATAAATATATTTTTTAAAAAATTGTAAATAAATATATTTTTTTAAAAATTGTAAATAAATATATTTTTTTAAAAATTGTAAATAAATATATTTTTTTAAAAATTGTAAATAAATATATTTTTTTAAAAATTGTAAATAAATATATTTTTTTAAAAATTGTAAATAAATATATTTTTTAAAAAATTGTAAATAAATATATTTTTTTAAAAATTGTAAATAAATATATTTTTTAAAAAATTGTAAATAAATATATTTTTTTAAAAATTGTAAATAAATATATTTTTTTAAAAATTGTAAATAAATATATTTTTTTAAAAATTGTAAATAAATATATTTTTTTTAAAAATTGTAAATAAATATATTTTTTTTTAAAATTGTAAATAAATATATTTTTTAAAAAATTGTAAATAAATATATTTTTTAAAAAATTGTAAATAAATATATTTTTTAAAAAATTGTAAATAAATATATTTTTTAAAAAATTGTAAATAAATATATTGCTACTGAGACGTAAGGGGCTACTATGATTAGGGTCTTGATTTATCGCGGGCATCCTAAATGGGAAGTTGTGCAGCAAGATGTTTGTTAAAATTACATTTAAATTTCTGCATGCTAGTACAGTCGGAGGAGCAGAGAGGGAATTTCAGTTTGAGGAAAGAAGCTATTAGAGTAGAACACCTTCCGGCATATGGAGATCTCTACAGTGAAGGGGTGGGATTTTGCTGCTAGTCGAGTTGGTCTGCAATACACTTTAAAACAAATTAATATTCGAGTAAATAACGAAAAATACTTACCGAGGAAAGCAGGTACGCGAATGAGTTCTACAGGAGGAGGATTGCCTTCAGAATAACGTTTGAAAAGCTGTCAAAAGAACAAAAACGTTTCAAAATCATCGTATAACAATGAATCACCATTTCTCAGGGATAAAAGCCATTCAAGGATAAGGCTTCATGAGATGGATAGATTGACAGTTGAATAATTACTTATGAGGATGGTTTATTACAAGTTTAATCGACACTAGATTTGAAGGTGACCATGTTGGATTTGGTTGTTTTCTTTTACGGCATATCAACCCTTTTGGGATATTTAATGCCGAATCCAGTCATTTTGGTAAAAGTTTTATGCTTAAAGTTCTTTATATCTTTAAGTATTTATTCACGGTGTTTGGTTTGATTGTTTTGTCGAGGAAAAATGTTGTTTTGGGGTTTGCAGAACATGATTGAGTTTTTTTTTTAATGAAAATCGCTTCAGACAAGGCATGAAGCCACTTGATGTAAGCAGCTAAAAAATACTACTTCAGGGTCAAAAACTAGCCAACGATAAGTGTTAAATGGATAGATTCCGAACGAGAAAACAGCAATTCTTCCCCCTTTGTCAGAAACATCACTCATGGAATGTGAGGACTAACGGATGAAAAAATAAGGGAAGCGAGAGTTACGAGGTAACTGCCGAAAGTAAACCCAAGTTAGTCACTTGCTACTCTCCTTTGCGAGGAGAAAGGAAAAAAACAATAACATTAATGTTTGGTGCATTTTTGGTCAGGAAGCCGGTATCTTCAGACAGCCTGGTAGCACAAGGGAGCATGTTGTCACCCTCATGGAAGAAATCCTTTAGCAACATGTTCCACGGATGGGAAGTTCTTGGAAAGAAACTCTGTTCAAGGAAATTCCGCTTGATGTTAGGCAAAATAATTCAGTTGTGGTAGATGGCGAGTTCTTGCTGTGAATGTCTTACAAGGAGGAACCAGAGATTGAAGTCCGGTAGAGCATCTTCTATCGAAATAACGATGGAGTGGAGAAAGACTAGCGACATCTCTTCTGTAAAAAAAGAAGCTGTAGAGAACAGAAGAGATCATTACACCCCCCCCCCCCTTTTCACTTCGATAGATCATCCCACTGCGTACCCATGGATGATAGATCCGCTGTTCAAGATACTTAACTGGTTGTAAACTTGAGCATAAATTGTAGCAATATTGGGTTTTGGTGTGTAAAAAAAATAATGTTAAAAACGGTATTTTCTACATAAGGTTAAATAAATTAAGCAGAGGTGTGGAAAATTCCATCAGAAGTTAAAAATTAGAGTTAGAGCTACATGTCAGGCTATGACATCACGGACAGGAAGTCAAAAGTGAGACTTGGTGAAGAAGAGAGAAAGTTCTTTCTCTTTGGCCTGTGAGCCGATTGGGTTCGGACGTCTTTCTTCGAAGCTCTGTTTTTGTTCACTCCTCCTGGGAGCAGTCGAGGGGAAGTGTTAAAAAAGGAAAATATTAAAGAGCATGACGCCATTGAGCAAATATGGTGTGAAGATTTTTCTTTATCGCAATTACAAGAAACGAGGACAACAGAAACTTTGGTTGCTGCATCACCACTTCGTCTACAACTAGATGTCACGTGAGCAACTGCTTATAATGCGTCTGCGAGAGACTTACCCGTTTTTTGTCAACGTAAAGATTATGGATCATCTGATGGGGGATCAAAAGAACTCTTCCCTCCCGTAATATTACAAATTATGAAAGATTTAACATTTAATCTCATTGTAAAAAAACAATTGTCATAAAAAAACAAAAAAACATCCGCAAATTAATAAATAATTATTTCTTGAAACGAAAAAAAGAAATAATTACAATTGTTATATCAGCAGGATTGAGAGCTTGACGAGAAAGCATACATGACAAGGCTTGGCAAGCCCTAGGGTAAGCCGCTGCCCCACTGAGAGCCATTGTGATCGGGGTTACATCCAAGTCTCTGAAATACGATAGAAAAAAAATATCAGTCTTTGATGAAAAAGTATCAAATTACATTAACATTTTCCTGAAAGAATTGATTTTTATAATGAATATTATTTCATTTTACTATAGATTAAATAAAAGATTTTATAACAAAAATCTTTTTTTCACATCATAAAAAAAAAAAACTTGTGAATCACAGATCAAAACGAACCTGATTCAAATGAAAATGAACAACCCAAGATCATAGATTACGGTGAATCTGAAGTCAGTCTGCAGTCAGTTCTGGATTTATTTAATGAATTTTGATCGTAAATATTCACTAAGATCAAGTGTAGATTTGCTTTTGTTTTACGGCCCGTCAACTGCTTCTTGGCCTTTTGGCTGGGATCACAGTGTAGTATCTGTTCCGATGGATACTACACCCCATAGACCAATACCGTCTTGGCTTTCGTGGGCTTGATGATGCCGGTCTGTGGGTTTGTCCTGTGCAGTTCTAGGAGGTCCACCCTCCCAGGCTTTGGGGAGGAGTAAGTTTATTGCTAATCGCATGAGGCGCCCCTACCGGGGAATGCCGACGGGGTTGCCCAGGCATTTTTTGTAGGCCAGAGTGCTCACCTTCTCGGGCGCTGGCTTTTCAAATCCCACTTTCCCGACCTTGTGTCACATCTTACTGCTGTGGGAGGAAACTGCTATTTGGTCATTTAGAGGCAAAAATGTTGATACATTTACAAAGTTTCTGTCTGTAAATGTTTAATGGCACTCTCCAAGGGGCACAGCATATTTGCATTTAAAACAAAATCTATCCAGAAATGTTTCAGCCTGTGAAACTTGGCTAAATACATTTTTGATTTGGTTTGTTTGTTTTATTTTCAGTAAAAAAAAATTTAAAAAAACAAAAAAAAACAAAAAAACAGGCTAATCTAGTGTGATCAGCCGCTCTCACTAACCTTTTTTTATTTGGTAACTCTGAAAAGAAATTTGATTTCAAGAGAGCCAACCGGCCACCATGAAGAGAGAATTATAATCGTATTTTAAACTTGAATCTTTAATTGCAAGTATTTTTATTTTTTTTTGTGAATATCTTTGAATTTCAATTGTTAAATATTTTAGTTATTAGAAAGGGGAGTTGGGGGGGACAGACAGGTCCTCAACAATTAACCCAATATAGACTAGAGAATTTCAAACCTCATTTGCCAGTTCCATAACCCGTGTTGGTAACCATTATGCTAAGCCCCCACAACCACCACATACAAATGTAAAAAGAAAAAAAAATCTTAGAAAAAAATCTTAGAAAGAAAAAAAAAAAAATCATAGAAAGAAAAAAAAAAAAAAATCTTAGAAAGAAAAAAAAAAAATCTTAGAAAGAAAAAAAAAAAAATCTTAGAAAGAAAAAAAAAAAAATCATAGAAAGAAAAAAAAAATCTTAAAAAAAAAAAAAAAAGAAGATTAATCTTACTTATCTGTTGCACATTTCTGTAACTCTTGGCACAATCTGCGCAGATTGGAACCGCCTTTTATCTCTTGAGATAACAGCTGCATCAGCACCTGGCTGTAGAGGTAAGTATGTTCTCCATGGCATACCATTTTCTGCAAACAGCAAACAAACATTGCAAGAATATAAAAAACAATAAAAAAAATATCAATGGAAAAAAATACAAAACCTTGAAATATATTAAAAAAATCTTCAGGTTATTAACTCGCCAAACGACCCAGAAAAATTGAGGAAACAAATATACTCTTGCTTTCAGTTAAGTGTTTGAGGAGGAGGGGGTACTCATCGACTTGTTGTGTGTAAGAGGTTGGTTTAGTTGTTTTGTTTTACGGCATATCAACCCTTTTTAGGTTATTCAATGCCATATCAGGTCATTTTGGTAAAATCTTTATGCTTCAAGTTCTTTATATCTTCAAATATTTATTCATGGTGTTTGGTTTGGTTGTTTTACGGCATATCCAGTTTTTCTTTTTACACTATTAAGGTGACCACTTACCAAGGCCAAGAGCCATTCGAGGGTAAGGCTTAATGAGATGGGAATGATTGCCAGTCGAAAAATGAGGAACGCTATGGGAGTACTAACATTTATCAATATGTTAATTAGCATTTTGTCGAAGGCAGCACAGTGAAAATCAAAATAGTTTCCACGTGGCATGAAAGAATGCAGTAAGACTGTCTTCCTGTTTCGCGGCTCCCGTGATTCCAGTCCTGAGGCTTCCCTGTTCGACCGCACCCCTGCTTTTAATTATACTTAGACGGGTTCTCACCCTTATAGACTCGTCACGAACCAACCCGCTTTTCCCTTCGTTGACTTTGACCCCAGGCCACAACGCTGCCATAGAAGGAAAATCCACCACTTGGAGAAGAACGCACTCCAGGTTATCTTCTGCCACATCTAAAGCCTTGGCCGCCCGAGCAGAGCTTGAAATGGCTAAAGCAGGCCAACTGTTCGCGAGGAGAGAAAATAAACTATGAGAAGTAAAAGGCAAAAATGGAGTCTTGAGGAGAGATAGCGATTAGAGAAGCTGCAGTTAAAACGTTTGAAGAATACAAGGATCCAATGTTCATGTCGACCAGATTCCTGCTGACCCCATGCATTTTGTCAAGGGTAGCACAGAGAGCAATAAAGACTGTATACAATATAAGGGTCAAACCTTATACACAGAGAGGAAGAGAGTGATAGACAGAAACTTAGTAAACGTTCAATCACTTGGTGAATTAATTGCAAATTATGGCTAATTAAAACAATTAAAATAGATTTCTTTTACAAACATAACTCAATCCTAAAACCAAGAAATATTTAGCATATATTTTGTACGATTAAACATTTTGTACGATTAAACATTTTGTACGATTACACATTTTGTACAATTAAATATTTTGTACAATTAAATATTTTGTATAATTAAATATTTTGTATAATTAAATATTTTGTACGATTAAACATTTTGTACGATTAAACATTTTGCATGATTAAATATTTTGCATAATTAAATATTTTGTACGATTAAATATTTTGCATAATTAAACATTTTGTACGATTAAATATTTTGCATAATTAAATATTTTGTACGATTAAATATTTTGTACGATTAAATATTTTGTACGATTAAATATTTTGTACGATTAAATATTTTGTACGATTAAACATTTTGTACGATTAAACATTTTGCACGATTAAATATTTTGCATAATTAAATATTTTGTACGATTAAACATTTTGTACGATTAAACATTTTGTATGATTAAATATTTTGTACGATTAAATATTTTGCATAATTAAATATTTTGTATGATTAAATATTTTGCATAATTAAATATTTTGTATGATTAAATATTTTGCATAATTAAATATTTTGCATAATTAAATATTTTGTATAATTAAATATTTTGCATAATTAAACATTTTGTATAATTAAACATTTTGCATAATTAAATATTTTGCATAATTAAATATTTTGCATAATTAAACATTTTGTATAATTAAACATTTTGTATAATTAAACATTTTGTATAATTAAATATTTTGCATGATTAAATATTTTGTACGATTAAACATTTTGCATGATTAAATATTTTGCATAATTAAACATTTTGTATAATTAAATATTTTGTATAATTAAATATTTTGTATGATTAAATATTTTGCATGATTAAATATTTTGTATAATTAAACATTTTGCATGATTAAATATTTTGTATAATTAAATATTTTGTATAATTAAATATTTTGTATGATTAAATATTTTGCATAATTAAATATTTTGTATAATTAAATATTTTGTATGATTAAATATTTTGCATGATTAAATATTTTGCATGATTAAATATTTTGTACGATTAAACATTTTGCATGATTAAATATTTTGTACAATTAAATATTTTGCATGATTAAATATTTTGTATAATTAAATATTTTGTATGATTAAATATTTTGTACAATTAAATATTTTGCATGATTAAATATTTTGTATAATTAAATATTTTGTATGATTAAATATTTTGCATAATTAAATATTTTGTATAATTAAATATTTTGTATGATTAAATATTTTGTATGATTAAATATTTTGTATAATTAAACATTTTGTATAATTAAATATTTTGCATGATTAAATATTTTGTATGATTAAATATTTTGTATAATTAAACATTTTGTATAATTAAATATTTTGTATGATTAAATATTTTGTACAATTAAATATTTTGCATGATTAAATATTTTGTATAATTAAATATTTTGTATGATTAAATATTTTGTATGATTAAATATTTTGTATGATTAAATATTTTGTATGATTAAATATTTTGTATAATTAAATATTTTGTATGATTAAATATTTTGTATGATTAAATATTTTGTATAATTAAATATTTTGTATGATTAAATATTTTGTATGATTAAATATTTTGTATGATTAAATATTTTGTATAATTAAATATTTTGTATAATTAAATATTTTGTATGATTAAATATTTTGTATAATTAAATATTTTGTATGATTAAATATTTTGTATGATTAAATATTTTGTACAATTAAATATTTTGCATGATTAAACATTTTGTATAATTAAATATTTTGTATGATTAAATATTTTGTATAATTAAATATTTTGTATGATTAAATATTTTGCATGATTAAATATTTTGTATGATTAAATATTTTGTATGATTAAATATTTTGTATGATTAAATATTTTGTATGATTAAATATTTTGTATGATTAAATATTTTGTACAATTAAATATTTTGTATGATTAAATATTTTGCATAATTAAATATTTTGTATGATTAAATATTTTGCATAATTAAATATTTTGTATGATTAAATATTTTGTATAATTAAATATTTTGCATGATTAAACATTTTGTATAATTAAATATTTTGCATGATTAAATATTTTGTACGATTAAACATTTTGTACGATTAAACATTTTGTATAATTAAATATTTTGCATAATTAAATATTTTGTATGATTAAATATTTTGTATGATTAAATATTTTGTATGATTAAATATTTTGTATGATTAAATATTTTGTATAATTAAATATTTTGTATGATTAAATATTTTGTATAATTAAATATTTTGCATGATTAAACATTTTGTATAATTAAATATTTTGCATGATTAAATATTTTGTACGATTAAACATTTTGTACGATTAAACATTTTGTATAATTAAATATTTTGTATGATTAAATATTTTGTATGATTAAATATTTTGTATGATTAAATATTTTGTACAATTAAATATTTTGTATGATTAAACATTTTGTATAATTAAATATTTTGTATGATTAAATATTTTGTATGATTAAATATTTTGTATGATTAAATATTTTGTATGATTAAACATTTTGTATAATTAAATATTTTGTATGATTAAATATTTTGTATGATTAAATATTTTGTATAATTAAATATTTTGTATAATTAAATATTTTGTATGATTAAATATTTTGCATGATTAAATATTTTGTATGATTAAATATTTTGTATGATTAAATATTTTGTATGATTAAATATTTTGTATGATTAAATATTTTGTACAATTAAATATTTTGTATGATTAAATATTTTGCATAATTAAATATTTTGTATGATTAAATATTTTGCATAATTAAATATTTTGTATGATTAAATATTTTGTATGATTAAATATTTTGTATGATTAAATATTTTGTATAATTAAATATTTTGCATGATTAAATATTTTGTACGATTAAACATTTTGTACGATTAAACATTTTGTATAATTAAATATTTTGCATAATTAAATATTTTGTATGATTAAATATTTTGTATGATTAAACATTTTGTATGATTAAATATTTTGTATGATTAAATATTTTGCATAATTAAATATTTTGTATGATTAAATATTTTGTATGATTAAATATTTTGTATGATTAAATATTTTGTATAATTAAATATTTTGCATAATTAAATATTTTGTACGATTAAACATTTTGTACGATTAAACATTTTGTATAATTAAATATTTTGTACGATTAAACATTTTGCATGATTAAATATTTTGCATAATTAAATATTTTGCATAATTAAATATTTTGTATGATTAAATATTTTGCATGATTAAATATTTTGTATGATTAAATATTTTGTATGATTAAATATTTTGTACAATTAAATATTTTGTATAATTAAATATTTTGTATAATTAAATATTTTGTATGATTAAATATTTTGTATGATTAAATATTTTGTATGATTAAATATTTTGTATAATTAAATATTTTGCATGATTAAATATTTTGTATAATTAAATATTTTGTATGATTAAATATTTTGTATGATTAAATATTTTGCATAATTAAATATTTTGTATAATTAAATATTTTGTATGATTAAATATTTTGTATGATTAAATATTTTGTATAATTAAATATTTTGCATAATTAAATATTTTGCATGATTAAATATTTTGTATAATTAAATATTTTGTATAATTAAATATTTTGCATGATTAAATATTTTGCATGATTAAATATTTTGTATAATTAAACATTTTGTATGATTAAATATTTTGTATAATTAAATATTTTGTATGATTAAATATTTTGCATGATTAAATATTTTGTATAATTAAATATTTTGTATGATTAAATATTTTGTATAATTAAATATTTTGTATAATTAAATATTTTGTATAATTAAATATTTTGTATGATTAAATATTTTGTATAATTAAATATTTTGTATAATTAAATATTTTGTATAATTAAATATTTTGTATAATTAAATATTTTGTATGATTAAATATTTTGTATAATTAAATATTTTGTATGATTAAATATTTTGCATGATTAAATATTTTGTATAATTAAACATTTTGCATAATTAAATATTTAGTATAATTAAATATTTTGTATAATTAAATATTTTGTATGATTAAATATTTTGCATAATTAAATATTTTGTATGATTAAATATTTTGCATAATTAAATATTTTGCATGATTAAACATTTTGTATAATTAAATATTTTGTATGATTAAATATTTTGTATAATTAAATATTTAGTATAATTAAATATTTTGTATGATTAAATATTTTGTATAATTAAATATTTTGCATGATTAAATATTTTGTATGATTAAATATTTTGTATGATTAAATATTTTGTACAATTAAATATTTTGTATGATTAAATATTTTGTATAATTAAATATTTTGCATGATTAAATATTTTGTATAATTAAATATTTTGTATAATTAAATATTTTGTATGATTAAATATTTTGTATAATTAAATATTTTGTATGATTAAATATTTTGTATAATTAAATATTTTGTATGATTAAATATTTAGTATAATTAAACATTTTGTATAATTAAATATTTTGTATGATTAAATATTTTGTACAATTAAATATTTTGCATGATTAAATATTTTGTATAATTAAATATTTTGTATGATTAAATATTTTGTATGATTAAATATTTTGTACAATTAAATATTTTGCATAATTAAACATTTTGTACGATTAA
Source organism: Sepiola atlantica (assembly GCA_963556195.1). NCBI lineage: Eukaryota > Metazoa > Mollusca > Cephalopoda > Sepiida > Sepiolidae > Sepiola > Sepiola atlantica. The sequence continues at coordinate 9,729,904 of OY744541.1, read as the reverse complement.
ATATTTTGTATAATTAAATATTTTGTATAATTAAATATTTTGTATAATTAAATATTTTGTACGATTAAACATTTTGTATAATTAAATATTTTGTATAATTAAATATTTTGTACGATTAAACATTTTGTATAATTAAATATTTTGTATAATTAAATATTTTGTATAATTAAATATTTTGTACGATTAAATATTTTGTATAATTAAATATTTTGTATAATTAAATATTTTGTATAATTAAATATTTTGTATAATTAAACATAGGGAAACATCCTCAGTGAAAATAAATGTTGATCAAGTCATCTTCATCTGATTTATTTTTTGAAAAGGCCTTTAATTAGTCCTCTATAAGAGGGTGGGGCCTGCCTGTCAGTCTTGATCGAAGTCTTCCAGGCTCGGTGGTCGCAGGGATTTAAGTTTATTATCCCCAGGGCTGCACGGTCACGTTTACACAGCTCATCCCAAGAAAGTCTCGGTCTTCCAGCCTGCCGACGTGATGCGATGGACATCTTTTATAGATAGTGGACAGACTCCATAGATCTATGAGTTTTGCTTATCGAATGAACGGAGGATTCTTGCCACATCTGAGCTGGTGCACAAACCACTCTGCCAAGCTATAGCACTTGTTGGATTGCCACGGTATTGCATCCCTGCATTAATTCCACGTAATATGTTCCGATGAATTTGCTGAAGTTGTATCTCAACGTAAGCACCCCCCACCCACCAGCAAAATCCCACCCCTTTACTACCGAGGTCCCTAGATGTCGGCAGATGTTCTACTCTAATAGCTTCTTTCCTTGGACTGCCTGCCTTTGCAATTCCCTTTCTGTTCCAGTTTCCCTGACCGTACCAACATGCAGAAATTTAAATGTAATCTGAACATCTTGCTGCCTTACTCTCCACCCAAGTTGCCCTGTATAAATCTGGTAGTTTGGTAGTTTGGTAGTTTTGTTTTACGGCATATCAACCCTTTTTGGGTTATTTAATGCCGAATCTGGTCATTATAGTAAAAGTTTTTATGCTTCAAGTTCTTTATATCTTCAAATGTTTAATCATCGTTTTTGGTTTGGTAGTTTTGTTTCACGGCATATCAACCCTTTTTGGGTTATTTAATGCCGAATCTGGTCATTATAGTAAAAGTTTTTATGCTTCAAGTTCTTTATATCTTCAAATGTTTAATCATCGTTTTTGGTTTGGTAGTTTTGTTTTACGGCATATCAACCCTTTTTGGGTTATTTAATGCCGAATCTGGTCATTATAGTAAAAGTTTTTATGCTTCAAGTTCTTTATATCTTCAAATGTTTAATCATCGTTTTTGGTTTGGTAGTTTTGTTTTATGGCATATCAACCCTTTTTGGGTTATTTAATGCCGAATCTGGTCATTATAGTAAAAGTTTTTATGCTTCAAGTTCTTTATATCTTCAAATGTTTAATCATCGTTTTTGGTTTGGTAGTTTTGTTTTACGGCATATCAACCCTTTTTGGGTTATTTAATGCCGAATCTGGTCATTATAGTAAAAGATTTATGCTTCAAGTTCTAAAAATAAAATAAAAAAGGGGAGGGAGAAAGGGAGAGGGGCTGTTGTTTTTGTTTTTGATTTTGTAGAACATAATTAAGTTTTACAAAAAAAAAAAAAAAAAAAAAAAACGTCAATGTAGGTGAATTTCGTCTCAGGGAGCCACAGGGCAGCCTGATCTGGTATCACCAGGTATAAATCTGGTTTCTATCACAGGAACCCTTTCACTTCAGTGGCAATATGCCTTGTTTGTGGGTTGGAAAAAAAAATAATAATAAAAACACATTCAAAAACATTTTCAAGCTTAACTTCGCTACAAAATGCAAAGAAGATAAAAATGTCTAAACTTTACCATGAACTCAGGAAGATTTTTTTCTAAAGCATCTTCGCCTCCTTCCAAAAATGTGGTAATGGAAGTTCTCAAAACTCTAGAGAAGACTTCAATTTGATGACAAGCTGTGGAAACGGTCGTAATTTCTCCCTGATAGCCAGCATCAGAAATCAGCTGAAAAAAAAAAAAAAAAAAAATTTTTAAATTCCTTAAATTGTTCAAAATTACAACTCAATTCAATTATGACCACTTTTGCCGTATTGATGTGATATTAGTGTGAAGGTTCCCAGTGAGAGACGTGGATGTGATGTTACATATCCGAGTCGGTGCACGGAAAGGTTGTTGATAAAACAGATGCACCTGGCGATTGTCAGTTGTTAAGATAATTGTCGGATGACCAAAAAGTTATTTGAAAATAAAATAAAAAAACTCACAACCAGACAAACACCTGCACAGGAAGAGGCAACATATGATCGATTGTCAAAAGATAAGTTTCTTCTGACAAAAAAAAGGATGCACCTGCAAGAATCACTTAAACAGTGATGTCAGAAGAAAACAGAGATGTTGGAAAGGTTAAAGATCATATTGCCAGGTGCGGTTGTGTCATGCCAGGAAAATATGGACAGATTTTGGAAGTGTCAAATAAAGTTTAAGCTGTCATCGAGTGCAATCTCAATGAGGTCGTCCAGGTGCGAACAAAATCGTTATATAATAACAACCAAAAATCTAAAGACAGTTAGTTGACGATCGAACCTAGGAGAGAATCAACCGTCTAGTTCCCTGTGCACAAAGCCTCTCCGACCACCACCCTCATCGTCACCGACAAATAAAAATACATATTATATTTTCCTAAGATACCTGTGTTGTCATTTTTATTAAGCCCCGCACAATACAACAGTGGCTCTTCAAGCCTGCCAGACTTTTACAGACCGTGGCCGGTGTTGTGATGTTCTGAGGGGATGCCATAAATGAAGCCACCTCCTGTCCGTGCTTGATTTTGCAAAACATGCACTCAGTGATTCAGTCAGTGACATAGTTACCAAGTTGCACGCTTGGCTTCTTAGGTGTTCCATGTGCTGGAGGTGTCACATCTGTCTTTTCCTCGCTGCTCTCTTCTGCTGCTGGTGTTTCATCGTATTCTTTTCAAAAAGCTTGCTGCCTTCAAAACGCGCTTTCCTCCATCTTGACCTATCTACAGCCATCCCCTCCCACATATGAAGAGAAGTTTTGGACAAACTTGATAAAATTATAAAATAAAATTAAGTATTTCCAAACTGTTTTGGAAACGATCGTACACCATAATGGCCTTTATGTTGTAATTCTTTGAACAGTAAAAGTAATATTTTGATTCATTAAATGTTATATATATGGAGGAGAGAGAGAATTTAATCTTTAAATTACATCCTATCTTCAAAAGTCAATGCTCAATATACTGCTTTCTCTCTCTCTCTCTCTCTCTATATATATATACATACATATATACAAAAAAGGTACTGTTTCTCATATTGACCGGATATGTTTTTATAAAATACTAAAATTTGATGTTTTCTTGCTTAACCTCTATATGTGATATTCTAAGAGGGCGCGGATGAAGAGACCTTTTGGAATCCTCTAAAATATAATACAAAATAAAATTTTCCAAATCGTTTTAGAAACAATCGTACAATTTATTGCGTTTGAATTCTTGGAACTAACATAAATAATGTTCTAATTTTGTTTATCTCAACTTATAATATAAAATGAAGTAATAAAATAAGGTGTCAATCAAATTTTATTAGAATTCAAAGTTCAAGCAAAGTATCTTAAAGTCCTTAGCTCATGAGTTTTCAAAGATAATTCTTCTCTTCAGAGGACCATTACCGCAGTTATACTACTACAGGTAATAAAATTAAACTTTGAAAATATATAAAAATATATACAAAAATACATAAAAATATATAACATCAAATATATCAACCCAAAAACATACTTTTTTGTTAAATCTATATAATCCATCCAAGTCATACAATTTGAAAAACATAATCAGGAAAGACATCCAGAGGGTTGACTGAAGATTAATCCACGTGATGAGTACCAGTCCAAATACGAGAAATTGAAAGAGCTGACAAAGTTATACAGTCGCGAAATGCGTCAACAATCGATGAAGTGAAAAGTATCCAATGTTTATGTTAATTATTACAACGATAAATAAATCAAATCAAATAATATAGAAAGTTCAATAAACTCACTTAAAATTCCAAAGTCTTGATCTGGGCAACCCAAATCAAAGTTCATTTGTTAATTAGAGAGTCCGTTAAATCCGAATTGAACAAAAATAATATATATATATATATATATATCCCTGATTGGAAAAATAATAAAAAAGAAAAACTGCTAAGAAATACCTTGATAGTGAAGTTAAGCATAAGACAATCGGGATATTCTTCTGCGAGTTTGTAAAAGAGATTCCTCCATGTCGAGAATTCTATCATTTCAGCAAGCCAGGACGGAACCTTAAAACATGAAAAAAGTTGTTTTTTTTAATTTGTTATCAAAAGAATAGCTTTTATTTTTTCAATTTTTCTGATGGTCTTTTTTGTATCAAATTCAAAAAATAATAAATGTCCCATAGGTTTCACGAACGTTTCCGATTCTTCGTCGAATCATCCTCAGGTGTCAAAAGCAAATGAACAAAAAAAAGCTTGAGAAAGAAGAGAATTTTAAAAAGACGGTGGAAAAATGCGCATAAAACGTTTTTCGCATTGTTCCAGGAACAATTTAAATTCAGTGACGACCTAGTGGCATCACAAAATAAAATCGCATTACGTTAAGCATTTTAAAATGTTGCCACTCGTTTCATATGTGATGTTATTAATTTTAGGTTGTTGTGTTTTAATTTTTTTTAAATTGGTTTCGGAATTTTAGTGTTATTAACTAGAATTTACCTTAATCAGAGGGAGGGCAGTTATGTTTTTGTAGATGCTGATTAATTGAGCTAGAGTTTACAAGATGCATGGTGAGGCGGCGGGATAGGGTAGTACTTGTAAAACCAATGTAGCTATTAGCTTTATTATTATTATGGGAGTTACATTCTCCCAAAGGGCATTTAAACTTATAAATAACATTGGTTCTTCTAGTGGTTTTGGGGAGGAGTTGTTTTTTCCTAAAAGATTTTGGGTTTTAAATTTCTTATAGTAAATAATGAGTCTTATTTTATTGTTATTGTCAATTGGAGATATGTATCTGTGTACAATATTTTGCATGGCTTTTTCTACTCATCTGAAGTTTGGTTGCATTTATATATTTTTTTATGGTGTTCTAATCTACTATTTATAATTAATTATTTACCTATTTTTAATTAATTAATTTTGTAACAATTTATAATTAATTAATTAACTATTTATAATTAATTAACTATTTATAATTAATTAACTATTTATAATTAATTAATTATAATTAATTAACTATTTATAATTAATTAATTATAATTAATTAACTATTTATAATTAATTAATTAACTATTTATAATTAATTAATTAACTATTTATAATTAATTAACTATTTATAATTAATTAACTATTTATAATTAATTATAATTAATTAACTATTTATAATTAATTAATTAATTATAATTAATTAACTATTTATAATTAATTAACTATTTATAATTAATTAATTATAATTAATTAATTAACTATTTATAATTAATTAATTATAATTAATTAACTATTTATAATTAATGAATTAATTATAATTAATTAACTATTTATAATTAATTAACTATTTATAATTAATTAACTATTTATAATTAATTAATTAACTATTTATAATTAATTAACTATTTATAATTAATTAACTATTTATAATTAATTAACTATTTATAATTAATTAACTATTTATAATTAATTAATTATAATTAATTAACTATTTATAATTAATTAATTAACTATTTATAATTAATTAATTAACTATTTATAATTAATTAACTATTTATAATTAATTAATTAACTATTTATAATTAATTAACTACTTATAATTAATTAATTAATTAATTATAATTAATTAACTATTTATAATTAATTAATTAACTATTTATAATTAATTAATTAACTATTTATAATTAATTAACTATTTATAATTAATTAATTAACTATTTATAATTAATTAATTAACTATTTATAATTAATTAATTACTATTTATAATTAATTAACTATTTATAATTAATTAATTAACTATTTATAATTAATTAATGATTTCCATATTGTATTAAATTCGATACTAGGTCCACTTAAGAGGCCATTGTCACCCAACATATGCGTTCCTTCTTTGAGACGTCTTACTCTCCACCGTTCTTCATCCCATAATGTTTAGGGTTTAGGGTTAGGGTTTGGTAGATCTTTGTTTTTGTTGTTTTGTTCGAGATGTATGTGACGATTTCAAAATGACAAAGAAATACTTACTTCTCCTTCAACCGAGAAAATTGAATCGGCTTTTTTCGGATCAAAACATTTCAGGATTATCTCTTTCAAATGATTTTCAACTCTTTCTTGAACTTCTTTGTAATCAACACCTACACAAGGGGGGAAAAAAAGGAAGAATGAATAAGAAAAAGAAAAAGAAAAAGATCTCCACATTCAAATAAATATGGTGATATAGAAGATCCTTTTTCAAACAACGATCTTCAGAATCAAATTTACATAAAATCGTTGAATGTGACGGAATGAGAAACAATGAAATGCAGAGGGGTAAGGGTTATTAAATCCTTTTCATGAAATGCAGAGGGATTCAAACATTCAAATGAAATGTTGAACAAGCGCACAACTCAAGATCTTAAAACATTCATCTGGTGTTGTGATTAGCATGAACACAGGATAGTCAAAGAAATTATATTTTTGTTATAAACAAACCTCAGAGTACACGGATTTATGATTGGTGTGGGTTTTATGGATAGGAAAAGCGTAAAAAGCAGACAAACAATTGTGTCTTTTATATATTAGACTAGCGCAAATAGACTCCCTAACGGTCATCTATTTTTGCTAGGCTGGCACGTTCTTGGGTGGTGAGACATTTTTAAAGAAATTTTTTTTTTTAATCTTTTTTTTTAGGGAGGGGGGGGGGGTCACGCAAAAAAAAAAAATGGGGGTGGGTGGGTTTCGTCGAATCATCCTCAGGTGTCAAAAGCAAATGAGCTGGAGAAAGAAGAGAATTTTAAAAAGACGGCAGAGAACGTTTTTCGCATTGTTTCAGGAGCGACGTTGACAATTTAAATTCAGTGACGATCGAGTGGCATCACAGAATAAAATCATATATTTTTGCTCGGCTACCGCATCACCCCCTTCCCTCTCGCTGTTCCTATTTACTTGTCTGGAATTATATAACTGTGAAAAAATACATACAGTACATTGTTAAAGTGATATAAATTGTTTTGGCCGATTAAAATAATTTCTAACGCTATTGAGTGATGGCCAGTCCTAGAGGCTTATCAGGGTGCTTCTTCAAGGAGAGAGCCATTCATTTCAATTGAGCTGTAGTGAGGATCCGAGTCTTTGGTAATGAGAGTTTAGAATTTTATTATTTTGTAAAGCATACAGATTCCTTGAGTGTGAATGACTTGCATTTTGTAAAAGAAATGTTGAAACTCATAACTTGGTTTTCATGACACCCTAAGTCCCCCTGGATCCTTCCAACACTCCACAGATCAATGGTAATGCTTGGAATCCCTGATATAACTTAATAAAATAACTAGATTTATATACTATTAAAAAGTTATGGTGGTTTTGGAGTTTATCTGATTTTACGCAAATAGAAACATGTGATTGGTTGACAGAAAAGGGAATAGGCAGAGTACACATTACTAAGGCAGTAGTTTTTACGATGTCAATACCAGAGTTTGAAGCTCGCAAAATGATTTTTTTTAACTGGATACGTTTTTTTTTATAAATTTAAACAAATTAATGTAACATTACATAAATATATTTTTTTAACTAAGTGATTTTTTTTTTGATAATCTGCAAAAAAGTAGACACAAAGGGTATTCGGCATTAGTTCAAAGCAAATCATTTTTGCTTAAAAACAATTTCTAATGTTTTTTTTGCCAATAAAAACAATACGTAAATACATTCATCGTAGTGACTTACTCTCTCTCATGCAAATATGAAGTAGCATTTTTTTTTTCCACAAAACTTCAGATATTTTTCTTCGTACTAACTATAAAGTGAAAGAAGCTAGGTAAAGATGGTAATTGAAATACCCAGGTACTGCACCAACAACGCTCAACGTTTTTTTGTTTTTGTTTTTTTCTTTTATTCACCCCAAACAAGGGGCCACATTGCCACTGAGACATCAGGGGCTACTGTGAAGTAGGGGGACCCTAACTGGGGAGGTGTGCAGCAAGATGTTTGTTCACATTACATTTCAATTTCTGCATGTTGATACAGTCAGGGAAACAGAGAGCATGAAGGGAATTCCAAAGGCTAGCATTTAGAGGAAAGAAACTATTAGAATAGACAAACTATTAGTGTACGGAACCTTCTGGCAGTAAGAGTATAATATTTTTTGTTTTTCTTTACCAACAAGAATGAGCCACTCCGCTAACAGGTTCACACACTGGGCCACTGCAATGTAATTACTCGACAACAGTTCAACAACATGGACAGGGGAACCACCGGCTTGAAGAAATCTGAAAATAAAAACAAAAAATTAAAAACGAGCTGAATCTACCCGTCTTCGCCAAGGAGTCTTTTTTTTTTTGCTTTTTAGTTTTGTTTCACTTTTTAATTTTTTTTTGTTTTTTTTTTTTAACTCTGCCATTTGTTTTTTTTGTAACAAATTTTTTTTTTAACTCTGCCATTTGTTTTTTTTGTAACAAATTTTTTTTTTAACTATGCCATTTGTTTTTTGCTTTTTTTTGTAACAAATTTTTATTTTAACGCTGCCATTTGTTTTTTTTTTGTAACAAATTTTTTTTTTAACTCTGCCATTTGTTTTTTTTAGTAACAAATTTTTTTTTTAACGCTGCCATTTGTTTTTTTTGTAACAAATTTTTTTTTTAACTCAGCCATTTGTTTTTTTTGTAACAAATTTTTTTTTTAACGCTGCCATTTGTTTTTTTTTTGTAACAAATTTTTTTTTTAACTCTGCCATTTGTTTTTTTTAGTAACAAATTTTTTTTTTAACGCTGCCATTTGTTTTTTTTGTAACAAATTTTTTTTTTAACTCTGCCATTTGTTTTTTTTGTAACAAATTTTTTTTTTAACTATGCCATTTGTTTTTTGCTTTTTTTTGTAACAAATTTTTATTTTACCTATGCCATTTGTTTTTTTGTTTTTAATTATGCTATTGTTTTTTTTGTAACAAATTATTTTTTTTAACTATGCCATTTGTTTTTTTGTAACAAATTATTTTTTTTAACTATGCCATTTGTTTTTTTGTAACAAATTATTTTTTTTTTAACTATGCCATTTGTTTTTTTGTAACAAATTATTTTTTTTTAAATAGGGTTTTGAAAGTTAAATTGCTTTCAAAGAGTCTAAAGTGATTCAATATTTGTAAGAATCTTCTGCATTATAATCAAAAATGTTTAAGATGAATTTTTATAGAAAATTGAATGAAAAATTGTCAATTACTAATTCTGTGAAAAAAGAGTTAAAGTTCTTTTCAAATCTCTAGATAAGAGCTTTTGGTAAAAAGTACGAACACATTCACCCATTCAATAGTTGTGGTCGAAATAGTACCGCAGATTTGGTAGCGTAATTAGTATAATATTCGAATGTCACATCAATCCTTTTATCAACTTCCACCGCTCCCTTCTCTCCTGTGAATAAAATAATAGGCTAGACTCTCTAAGATACATTTTTGGAGCAAGATTTTTTTTTTTTTTTTTTTTCAACTAACTCCATTTCCCCCTCAAGTAAAAAAAAAAAAAAATGCCACCCCCTCCCCTCTAAAAACTAACAAATGACCCCCGCATTTATTGTTATTTTTTTAGAAGGGAGGAGGTGGCATTTTTTTTTCTGTTTTACTTGAGGGGGATATGGAGTGAGTTGAAAAAAAATAATAAATGAATCCTGCTCCAAAATCAGACTCCTACAAAATTTGCTTCCCGACTTTTACCTCCAACCTCTGCGTTAGTAAGATTTTTTTACTTCTTGCGAGCAGAATTCATTAAAGGTTTGTTTGTATCTTCATCTCCCATCAAGTCCTATTGCTCCACCTTAAGGGGAGAGGGGGAAGACGAAAAAGATAAAGCTGTCTTAAAGAAAAAATTTACGTTTTTTGTTTTCTTTTTTTTTGTAAAACTTAATTATGTTCTACAAAACCAAAAACAAAAACAACAGCCCCTCTCCCTTTTTTATTTTATTTTTCCTACCCTACTCCCGGTCCTGGATATGACCTTAAACTACATCCGATGGTGAGATCCGGCTTATGGACTTTGGGGAATGTGGAGCCTCCTCTTAATTACCATTGCTCCCAGGTCCACCCTGACCCGGAGTGGTAGTACCTGTTAGGGTCCCAACTATGGGTTAAATAGAAACAGATATTAAAAGGGGAAAGAAACAAAAAAGAGAAGAAAACAAATATACTTTAACAACCAAACCAAACACCATCAATAAATATTTGAACGTGTGAGGAACTTGAAGCATAAAAACTTTCACCAAGATGACTGCATTCGGCATTGAGTGGCCTGAAAGGGGTTGATGTGCCGTAAAGCGGGACAACCAAACTAGGCACCATGAATAAATATTTGAAGATATAAACAACTTGAAGCATAAAAACTTTCATCAAAATGACTGCATTCGGCATTAAATAACCTGAAAAGGGTTGATATGCCGTAAAACAAAACAACCAAACAAAACAACCAGAAAAAAAAAAGAGTTTTGGAAGCGCCATTTGCAAGGAAGATTCAAAGTCTACCAATGCTTACCGTTTGAGTACCTGGAGTATAACAGGTTCCATGATACAATCATCTGTTTTGAGAGTTTTGAGGCAGTCTTCCTGCACATTCGTGTCTTCATCGTCATCTTCGTCACCCTTGAAATAAGAAAATGAAAATTACAGAAAAAGACGCATTTGAAAAATGTCGGAGGTAACATCATCCAAAATGTGCGAATAACATCCAAGATGAGAACAGTAGTTCAAAAAATACAAAATAAGGGTCCTATCTTTAAATTTGAATAACTTGAATTTGAATAACTTCCACAAAATAAAAGTTAAACTCACCAAACTTTATGTGTGTGTAGACTGACCCTTCCGAGATTTTTTGAAATAAACAAAACAAATTTTAGCCGAAAAACACTTCTTAAAACTTACAAAAACTAAAGTATTGTTTTTTACACTGTTTTGAGTTTTTTAAGCAAAAATAATGTTTTCTAAATGAGGGTACGTTCCTTAGGGCTAATACGGCTCATGCTTGCTTCGGAAGGGGTCCTTTACTTATTCTAAAAAAAAAAATTAAAAAATCAATAAATAAAAAAATCAATAAATAAAAAAGTTATGATTTTTTAAAAATAGGACCCTTATTTTTGCCCACCCTGTAGAAACTGCAAAAAAACATTAAATCTTTCAATTATTTTCTCATTTATAACTTAAAATATTGTTACATTTTATCTCAAATATAATTTTAAATAAACATTGCAATATATATAGCGATTGAAAAAAAGTCAGGCCTGTTAGTATGTTGAAAAAACCTGAATTTTTTTTTTTTTTTTTAATTTTGAAATGTTTTTAAAATTATAGTGACTGAACAATTCCAATATTTTTTCCGATTCCGATACAATTACCGATTCTGTTCTAAATTCCCGATTCCAAAATCGCCTAAAAAAGTAGAATATCATTCATTTTTCGGGGGAGGGGGAGTCATCTACTTTTAAATGTAAATATAATTTTCTTTTTAATTCGACAAACTTATTAATGTTTTCCCTTTATGTATTGTATCCAAGATTTTGATAAACTCATTGTGACATTTTCATCTATATTCATCAACTCGTGCCATTTGTTCCTATTCATCAACTCGTGCCATTTTTTCCGCTATTCATCAACTCGTGCCATTTTTTCCGCTATTCATCAGCTCGTGCCATTTTTCCTGCTATTCATCAACTCGTGCCATTTTTCCTGCTATTCATCAACTCGTGCCATTTTTCCCGCTATTCATCAACTTGTTCCATTTTTCCTGCTATTCATCAACTCGTGCCATTTTTTCCACTATTCATCCACTCGTGCCATTTTTTGTATCAACATCCATTATTATGGTTTATCAATTATATTATATGGTATATCAATTTTAGTTTAACTGGTAGATAAATAATAAATATTTATTATTAGTACCAGCAATGGAAAATTAAGTTTTAAACAACAAAAATTAAAAGAATCGTTTTAGGAATCAGAAATTAGGCTAAAATTTTTCCAATTCCGATATCCCCAAAAGTTCTGATTTTTCCGATTCAGATGAATCATCCTAACACTAATATATGTAGCATTATTTTCCTTTTTTACTCATCAACTTCATCTTTCGAATACAATCAAAATGTAATTAAAACAAAAACCACTAAATTTTTTTAAATTCGTTTCAAGAATAATTTGAATAAAGTCTGAACATCTCATTTAAAAAAAGTTTCACTGATTTTTAACTTTTATAACAATTTTATTTTCAAGATCACAAACTGAACCATTCTCGTAAAAGTAAACTTCTTTTTAAACTTTATTTTGATAATTGGGATATATGCCTAATCGATAAAACCAAGCTATTTTTCTACCAAAAAGTCTAAAGAAAAAAACATTCGGTTTAACGTCCATTTTACATGCTGGCATGCGTTGAGCGGCTTTAAGAAATTGACTTTCAAAGTAACCTATCTCTGACCAGGTCTTTATTTCTCAACTATATTTTTAGCACTTCCTCCCATGTTTTCCTTGGCCTTCCCATTTGAACTGAACCTGCTACCTCACGAACTCATCCATTCTTTAAATGCGGACATGCCATCAAAGTCTCCTGTTCTGTACATTTCTCCCTATAATGTCCAGATATTCCTCTGAGGTCATCAGATCTAAGTGTCTTTAAGACTCACATTACACATCCATTGTAATTCCATAAAAACGATATTCTTACATGACCCGAATTCTCACATGAATTATAAATATCAAAATTTGCATTAAAAAAATCTACAAAAAAAAAAAAAAAAAAAATTAACAAAATTTCACATTTCATTTAAATATCTCAATTTAACAAAAACAAAATTATTACTCAACTAGCAGACACATCTGACGTTGCCCAGGATTAAATGAGAAACAGCCGATAACACCATATTCCTTTTTTTATAATATTCAAATGTTTTTGTAGGGCATAAGGATGTATTCAACAAGAATTTTTTTGGGGGGGGGGGAGCCTGAGGATGTATTCAACATTGATTGGATGAGAATTTGGAGGGGTGGAGCCTAAGGATCTATTGAATATTGATTGGATGAGAATTTGGAGGGGTGGAGCCTAAGGATCTATTGAATATTGATTGGATGAGAATTTGGAGGGGTGGAGCCTAAGGATCTATTGAATATTGATTGGATGAGAATTTGGAGGGGTGGAGCCTAAGGATCTATTGAATATTGATTGGATGAGAATTTGGAGGGGTGGAGCCTAAGGATCTATTGAATATTGATTGGATGAGATAGTGTAAGTACAGTGAGATTAATTGAAATAACTTTTGGTTAATTTAGAATCTTAAACCACCTGGGACACACCCAACATTTTCCAGGAAGGATTGATCACTCGCTGTCTAATCCAATTCCGAGCCCTGAACCCCATATTAACATTTCTATTATTTTTTTAATTTCAATAATTTACAAGTCACCAATCAAAATAAAATATAAAAAGTCATATTTCCTTTTCGTATCCCACAAAATCATTGTACCCTCTTTGATCAAAATGAAATATATACTTATCCAAATAAAATGGTTAATGAAGTTTCAGAATATATATGCCTATGAAAAGGGGTCTCTAATTCAAAATCCTGGGAAGAGTTCATGAACAAGCAAAAACAAACGGAAATAAGGGTGTTTGGAAAATCGATGGCATAACTTTGGGATTATGTTCTATATGTGTAAACGGCCCTTTTTTTTGTAGGGGTTGATCTTGTAATAGCACTCTCCCGTTACTAGTCTGATTTCCTTTGCGCTTAATTTCTTCTCTGCGTGGTGATCATAATTATCTACACGTAATCTGTTACCAAAAATAAAAAGGGCCAACATTCGCAGGATGCCGATTGGGTCCTCCATGTTGGCTATCAATGGAACCCCTACCAATCATGATGCTCAGATCTTTATTCTACGCTCCACAGCTTTCATATTTGTCTGGTGTCATTTTTTCATGGTTTGATTCACGACTTAATTTTACCTGTGATCCTGTCACAGGGATAGTGCTTATCTATCCAATATGTAAAAATAACAATACACTATCACACACACACTTACGTGTCAGATGTTTGCAATAAAGAATGTTTTCAGTATTTCTTGAAAACCAAGCATTTCCGTACCTATGACATTTATGGGGTATTCTTTTTATTAGTATGGCTCCGACATTTGGGCTGTCTCTGCCGCCACACTAAAGAAACGCACCGCAATGACAAGGCAATAGTGAGATGGATCTGTTTGGTGAGGCCTAAACAGGTGGGGGGGGGGGAGAGAGGTATTTGCTGATTGTGGGTTCGGCCTTCCGGGAGGGAGGGGGGGGGGGTGACCCGACAAGAGCGAAGATGGTGGGAGGTAGTTACAAAACCTATATATTCAGGTTCTACAATCCTCCTAGATGACCAGTGTTCTTTGGCATCGCAGCTTTCATTTAGCGTCGGGTCATGTTTGCGGGCGCACAACAATCAGTCCGGCAGAAACTGGGGCACTTCAGTGGCCTTTTATCTGTTGGGCTGAAGTATTGGTTCTGGATAGTCCTAGGAGGTCCACCCTCCCCGGCCATGCCTCCCTTCTTTGGAGTAGAATGGAGCAAGTTTATTGCTTATTGCCTGAGGCGCTCCGACCAGTGTATGCCGACGGGGCTGCCCAGGCAATTTTTAATATGCCAGAGTTCACCTTCTTTAGGTGCGCTGGCTTGACGCTCCCTCACTTTCCAGCCTTGTACCACATATTCCTGCGGTTGGAAGGAATTCAATACCTCGGTCAACACCAGCCGGTGCGGTCTTTCTGTAACGTCAGTTTCTTAGAAACTTTAGACATGTCAATACCAGTCGTTAAAGGATTTCAAAACCAGAATACATTGTGATTTCATAATAGACCTCTATCTTTCAATTATTTACATCATTCCATTCCTCTCGCCACTTCTCAGCTGACGTGTGCACATTTACAAGCAAGCAAGATATCAGAGTTTTAATAGTATATAAATGTAAAAGGAAATAAAGAAAATTTACATTTTTTATATAAAAAAATGATGGTGCTTATTCAGATTAGGACCCGAGCTAATTTTGACCTCGTCGTTAGGGTAAGATTTAGGGTGGGTGTTAGCGTTAGAGAAGGGCTGGGATCAAAGTTAGCTCGGGTCCTAATCTGAAGTAGTACCAAAATTAAAAAAAAGCAGTGATTTCAAAACATTCAGAATTCTGTAAATTCAATTTTTGCATGAAATAAAACGTTACAAACTTTTAAAAGCTCGTATGGTATTTTGTTACATGAGGCCCGCGCTAACTTTGACCATGACCCTAACGACGTGCTTGAAGTTAGCTCGGGTCCTAATGTAACAAAGCACCGCTCGTAAAAATTATGAAAAACGAGTCTTCAAAAATTGATTTTTTTTTTTTTAAACTAAATTTGTTTTCTTTGATTAGTTATTGAAATGTTCCACGCAGGTGAACGAAGAGTTTTTTTATAACAGAAACTTAGAAAAATCAAAGACAGAAATTTGGGTTAATTTAAAATGATGTTGGAGAATGTCGAAAAATTAAAAAACAAAAAGTTGTACAAAAATATATTTTTTTAAAATAATAACAATAATTTAAGTTTAATCTTCGAGTAAAAAAAATATTTTAGACATTCGGCTTTCTAACGATTTCACCCCAAAACGTTGTTTTTTTTTTCTGACAAATACGACACATGTTTTTCCCGTGATTCAGGTCCTTTGCGTTTCAAGTAATAAAATACACATAATCAAATTACAAGAAAAATGTAGTGCAATAATGATACGCTATTTTTTAATTTATAAAAACGATAATAAATAAAGTTGTATACCATATCCATGTCCCACTCCTTTTCAAATTGCTCCTCGTCAGCCATATTGACAAAAGGTCACTGTTAAAATGTGGAAAGTTTACTTCCGGTTAAGGGGAGATAAACCATAACTGTTTCCGGTTTATTGTTTTTTTTTTCTCTGTTTACAATACATTATTACTTGGTTTTACTCCGAGGGAGTCTTTAACTGTCATTTTTTTTTTTTTAAATAGGATTTTGAAAGTTAATTTAATTGTATCGCTTGCTCATTAAATTATTAATTGAACAAAATTGTGGCGAACCAGAAGACTACTCGACTCCAAGTCAGCAGTAAACGGTGTTTGGTCAGATTTAGTTCCTTATATTAAAGACTTCCTATTTTGAGTCGATTATTCTTCTGGTTTGTCAAGTTTTGTACTAGTTTTTATTTATTTATTAAATTGTGGCAGATGCGCATAACAAGGAGGGACGCTGGCTTCCGGTGGGAAAAGCTTGAAGAAAGTGTCTACGGATGCCTGAAAGTGATACAACAATTTTTTTTATTCATATAATTTTAGACTTTTCTTTTTGTCATATTAATTTCAGACTTTTCTTTCATCATAATCTAATAATTAACAATAATACAGACTATTTGAAAAATAATGTATTTGTTTTTATTTGATTATTTTAAAAACATTTTTTTGTAATAATAGTGAAAACCTTTTTTCTTGAAAATGGAGTAACTTCCGGAATCAAACTTTTTTCTTAGAAATAGAAATGCCCTAACCCTAAACCCTAACCCTAACCCCTAACCCTAACCGTAAACCCCAACCCTGACCCTAACCCTCCCGAAAAGCATTATTTTCACTAAATATTAAAAAAAAAAAAACATTAAATAAAAAAAAACACATTCCGGTGCTCAAAAACATTATTTCTTGAAAAAAAAAAGATTATTCTATTTTGTTTATTTTCTTCAATTAAATTTTTTTTTAAGTTTTGAAAACAATCAAATAACTTATTTTTCAAATGGTCTATATTATGTTAATTATTAGAATATGATGAAAGAAAAGTCTGAAATTAATATGAAAAAAAGAAAGTCTGAAATTAATATGAATAAAAAAAATTGTTGTATCACTTTCAGGCATCCGTAGACACTTTCTTCAAGCTTTTTCCACCGGAAGCCAGCGTTCCTCCTTGTTATGCGCATCTGCCTAAATTGTTAGGTGAAAGTAGGAAGTAGTTAATAAAGCCCCCCTCCCCTGTCATGTTAAGAATGGCTTTCTGCGGTTTACGGACCGTGCTGAAATAATAGAGTTATTATTTAGAAAGCCATTCTGAACATGGATCAGGAGACATTGTTAACTATTCTGTACTTTCACCTAACAATTTAATAAATAAATTGATAAATTTAAGAAACTGAAACTCATCGCCGGAAGTTATATTACAGATGAAGTTTAATAATAATAATAATAATAATAATAATGATAATGATAATGATGATGATGATGATGACGACGACGACGACGACGACGACGACGACGACGACGACGACGACGACGACGACCACCACCACCACCACCACCACCACCACCACCATCATCATCATCATCATCATCATCATCAGGGTATTTTTATTTCACTCCTGGTAGAGGAATCCCTCCCTGGTTTCTTTCCACCTTGTTTTATCCATGGCTAAGCGTGGCCAAGTAGGACCTACTTGACTATCGAGGTCGTCTCTCCACCGGGTTTTTGGCCTTCCTCTACGTCTTTTCCATTGCCGCGGGGTTCATTCTGTCGCTCTATATGTCCACCTGTTGTCTGTACATCTCGAAAGGTGACCTGTCCATCTATGTTTTGCCATTCATATGGTAGTGACGATGTCATTTATTCCTGTTTGCTGTCTGATCCAGGTGTTTCTTTTTCTATTATGTAAACTGATGCCGAGCATAATGCGTTCCATTTTGTACTGTGCCACTCTTAGCTTTTCTATCGCTGTATTATTAAGTGCCCATGTTTCGCTACCATATGTCATAACAGGCATGATGTATTCATTGAATACTTTTTGCTTAATGTTCATCGTGGACTTTCTACATTTCATGATATTGTCTACTTTGGAAAAGGCTGTCCATCCAAGCGCAATTCGCCGTTTGATTTCAGCGTGACTTCTCACCATCTTCTCTATGTAGATGTAGTTGTCAACTTCCTCGACATTTTCACCTTTCACTGTGACTTGGGCTTTTGTGACATATTTGTTGAACCTGACCTTGGTTTTTCCAGTGGGCATTTTAAGACCAACTATAGGGTTAACATTGTGAATGTTGTTAAGAATCCTTTCTAATTCTTGAGGTGTGTGACTTGTGACATTGATATCGTCTGCAAATTCTAGATGAGCAGGGTATTCTCTGTTTATATTGATACATCTGCCTTCCCAGTCAATTTTATTGATCACCGAATCTTGCAGGCAGGATGGAAATAGGTTTGGTGAACTGTTGTCTGACACCTCTTTCTAGATTGATCTTTTCACTATCCTGTTGGAGTTTTAAAGTTGCTGTCGCTTCGTCGTAAAGATCTTGATTAAAGTCAATATAAGAACTGTCAATTCCTTGACTTTTCAAAGCTGTGAACATAGGGGTGAATTTGATGGAGTCAAATGCTTTTTCATAATCAACAAAAACAAAACGAAGTGGTATACCGTGCTCATTAACTTTCTCTTGGAGTTGGTTTACAACTTGAATGGGGTCCATGGTGGAAAATCCTGGTCAGAAACCAGCTTGTTCTCTGGGTAGGTTTTTTTTTTTATGGAAATTGCTCCAGACAAGGCATTAAGCCGCTTGATGTAAGGAGTTAACAAGAACGAAATATGATTAGCACAAAGACAGGAGATGCCTATTGGCTTTAGTCTTGAAAAGACCAAGGTTATAGGTAGGAGGAAAACTGTCAGCAGGAAGAGAGTTCCACAAGCCTGCGGTTCTTGGAAAGAAGCTACTAGAATAGGATGCTGTATTACAATGAGGTATCAAAACAGCGAATTGATGGAGGACCACTAGACCAACGAGTCAAATGAGCTGGAACAAAAGAAGCAGGGAAATAGATCACACAACTTGCCATAATAGTACTTATGCCATAATAGTACTTATAGAAAAGACTGGGACTAGCAACATCACGCCTGTGAGAGAGAGAGAGTGCAGAGAAGAAGAAAGGGTATGGCGAATCAAATTACAGACACGTTTCTGCACCTTATCAAGAACCCTCAAATGGGACAGAGATTCACCAGCCCAAATATGACAACAGTACTCCATACATGGTCTGATTGTAGATTTGTAGAGATAGAGAATAGCCTCAGGTGTGAGAAAGTGTTTGGAGCGATAGAGAGAACCGACTTTACGAGAAGCAGAAAGAGCAATGGATCTAATGTATGAATTCCAAGAAAGATTTGATCAGAGAGAAAGACCAAGAAGTTTCAGAGTCGATTTCTCCTCAAGAGCAGAGCCATCCATGAGAATCTCAGAAAGAAAAGGGGCACGCCAACGATAGGTTTCTGTCAAGTGTGTTTTACATTCTTTTGAGGAAAATTTGGAACCACCCATTCCAGCATAAGAAAGAAAAAAATAGGACCAAGACGATCAAGATGATCAAATTAGGGTCAACCTAACCCTTAACCCTAACCCAACCTAACCCATCAGCCAGAAACGTAGACTCCCCCACCACCAGCACAACCTCCAGTACTGCTTAATGGGGAAGGAAATTAAATTTCCAAACTATCTTATCTTACTTAATTCATCACAGTTATAATTCTAACATTTTAATCACTAAACCTAACCCTAACCCAGTCATACAGATCATTCATTCGACATTTACCGAACCAAAATCGTTCAATGAATTACCTACCTACAAACCCACATGTACAACATGTAATGCGAAACAATGAAAATCTTATATACGATGGGATAAATGGTGTTAGTATGAAATCACCTTATCCCCACCCCCACCTTCTAGATTTGCCAGTTGAAAAATTGATGCGGATCTTGAAGTCTTCTTCTTTGCGTGTCTTTGAAGTGTCATGTGGTCATACGACAGTTTCACACTTTTTTATGTAGTCCTTTGAATTAGTGTTGTACCCTGAAAGATCTTTCAAGCTACATTGGTTGGGCAGTAGGGACAGACAAGGCGGTGTTGTATCGTGTAGTTCACCTCTTCCCAGTCACAGATAGTTGAGTCAGTTTTGAAGTGAATCACCTCTTTCGAAATTACGAAAGCAGACCTGCATCTCTGATACATCAGGCCACCCGACAGATCAGTGGTGAAGTCAGGAGGGAATTATCAAACCAAAAGAAGGGATCAAAATAAAGGAGGGTTAGGGTGTATGGTATACATATTCTAGTTAAGTTATAAAGGGGGTGGAACAAAACAAAACTGGTCAAATTTGGGGTCGAAAGTGTCCCGTTCATCATGACTTTGTGAACAAACAGATAAATAGGAACTAGAACTTTCCTTTTGGCTAGGAACAAAGTGTAGTATCTGTTCTGATGCAACACTTCATCTTTTCTGTCCTCAGTCAGTGAAAGAGAAATATTTCTAGACTGAGGCAATTTTAATTTTTGTCCCAACTAGAGTGACCTTTTATTAGGGGGGGGGGGGATTTACCCCCATTAAAAACCGAACTTGTGTCTGAAAGGGGGCTCTGGTATTTAATTGCTTCCCACCGCAGCAAGATGTGACACAAGGTCGGAAGGTGGTGGAAGAGTCAAGCCAGCGCCCCTAAAGGAGGAGCACTTTGACCTAGCAAAAATAGCCTGGGCAACCCCGTCCGCATTCCCCAGTCAGAGCATCTCAAGCAGTAAGCAATGAACTTGCTCTACCCCAAAGAGGGGAGGCAAGGCCTAGGAGGGTGCTTCTCCTAGGACAACCCAGGACAATATACCTCAGCCCGACAGGTAAAAGGCCACCGAAATGGCCCAGTTCCTACCAAACTGATTGTCAAAAACGAATCCTCAACTAATATTACCGCATTCCGACGTTCTCAATCAACCGAGAGACTGAATGGGATGGGGCGAGGCCCGACAAGGGAGCTCTCTTTATTTATCTTGACAATATTTACAGTGAAAAATTGTAAGATGTGGCACAAGGCTTTTGTAAACAGACATCTCGCTGCTCGGATCATGATTTAGGCTGACCCCCCACCCCCACCCACCTTCTCCCCTTTTCTTTTTTCTCAGTAGCCCCTTACGTCTACAGTGGCGGCCTGCCTTGTTTGGGGTGAACCATGTTAAAAAAAAAAAATTTTTTTTAAAAAGGTGGGTTCAGGAGTCGTCCACGGGTTTATGCCCTAAAACTAGTTCCAATCACCACAATACCACATTCACTCTATGGACTAAGCTACTTAAAATAATCCCCAGGGGGCTCTCATGATCGTGTGACGAGGTGGAGGGTTAAAAGTACGCCATCGGAAATACGAGTCATAAAGCGTGTAACTAAACCGGAAGTGTTCAACGAGACCGGGTAATCAACCGGAAGTAAGCGAAACTATAAACGAGGCGCCATAGTCGAGTTCGAGTCGCGTTCCTTTTTTTTCCTCGAAATCTTAAAACTGAACAACAACAATTGATATCCAGTGATTAGATTATTTTCATCCTTCAAATCTTGTCTGAACGATACATGTCTTCCTAAATACGAGTAAGTATTTATTTTCATTTAAAATGATATTTTTGTGGGTGGGTTTCACTGTAATTATTTTTTTTTTCTTCTGTTATTGTGAAAAAAAAAATCCCTTGGCTTTTTTTTTTTTTTTTTTTGGGAAATTCTTGTTTCGTTATTGAAATTATAAATTTTTTTTGTCCATCTTTTTTTTCTAGATTCTTTAATTAAATAATTTACTAAAATCCAAGAAATTCTTAGATTTTTTTTAATGTTTATTTCTATCTCTTAAAGATTATTGTTTGAAAAAAAAATAAACCTATGTTTTGGTTTAAAAGAAATTAAAAAGTCAAGATTTCTTTAAAAATAAAAAAAACTTTTAAAAAATAACGAAAAAAATCGTTTAATAAAAGTGTTTTTTTTTTAATTAGCATTTTATGAAAAACTTTTACGAAAATAAACTTTGTATATTGCCATATTATTTCCTATATAAATATAGTATAAAATTGCTCCATTATTTGAATATTTTTCTTTTAAAAGTTGTTTTGATTTGATGGAGTTAAACTTATAATCAAAATAAATAGTCTTTTTTGCAAACCTTAGCTTTTTAAAACTGGTTTTCCCATAAAAAATAGAATAAGTCCCCGTTTAAAATGTTTGGTGCTTGTGTAGATCAACCCCCATGGCCGACAATATCGGTTTGGTAAAATCCGGTAACGAATTACAACAACAGAAAGGCGACCATATAAAAGGAAGTCCGGGTTCCTGAAACGGAAAACAGAAAACTAAAAAAAAAACACTGATTTATTTACGTTGTATTTTATATAAGTACCAACGGTAAAATTGTCGATTCCCAACCAAAATGGCGGCCAATAGATTGTCTGCAGTTTTCCGATCTCACAAATGAGTAAGTAAACCCAAAATAAAATTTGTTTGGAACTAATTTAAAATTTACCGTAAAAGGAAATACAGTTGGGAAATTGGTCCCAAACAATTTATTTGGGTTTACTTACTCATTTGTGAGATCAGAAAAAAAATGATAAAACTGCAGACGATTTATTGTCCGCCATTTTGGTTGGGAATCGACAATTTTACCAGTACCAACTGTTTGGTAATTTTCTAGAATCATTCTCATCTCCAATCGGGTGGGGTTTTTTTTCGGGGGGGGGGGGGTTAGGTTGGTACTTTTTTACATTAGGACCCGCGCTAACTTTGACCATGACGTTAACCCTACACCCTACTTTGACGCTTCCTTTAACCCTAACGACGGGGTTAAAGTTAACGCAGTTCCTAATATAAAAAAGCACCGGTAGTTTTATTTTTCGAGTGACCCGATAATAATAATAATGTTGGCATTTAAAATCGTCGCAAATAAATAGTTTGGTTATTACGTCGGGGGGGGGGGGGGGTAAACCCCCTAACCGGTTTGAAGACGGGTGATTCTATAAAAATAGCAAATGTTTTAGTGTTTCGCAGAAACATGATGAAAAACTAATATATATATATATATATATATATATATATATATATATATGTTATGAAAATATATTTATGACAATTTAGCTACACAGAGACTCCCGCGTTTCATCTCCAGAGGGGGGGGTCTTCAGGCTAAAATGCATGGAGTTAGCCTGAAGATCCCTCCCCCACCAGGATGAAACGCGGGAGCCTCTGTGTAGCTTAATTGCCATAAATATATTTTCATAGCTTACTACCTAGCTCTACTTACGTATCGAGCACTGAAGTAAATACTGAAAATTGATACATAAAAAATGATATCTCATTATAAAATTTTATGTGGATACTTGAAATAGTAATATGATATATAATGTATATATATATATATATATTATATGACTAGAACAATACCCGTCCCAGGAGAGAGAGGGTAAAATTAATTATAACGGAACGTTTTTGCACTACTTTTCTGTCCCCTTGCGGAAGATTAAAATCAATATATACTGATACTAAACCTCATGTCTAGAATCCTTATTCAAATTTTTATCAAAATCCGTTACGTGATTTTCATTCTAGAAAATGCCTCAAATCTAATAATGCTTAAGCTTAAGGGGTCTTTAAAACAATGAAATTCAGGGAATCTTGCTTAATTGATGTCTTATGACTATGAATCAAATTCAATGCAACTCTGATTTATTTGAATTCAATTTCCTATTCTGTCCCCTAACTGAAATTTGGAGAATATTTATTAGTTGATGTCTAATACCTATTAAAAATTCCCCCAAATTTTACTCCCCCTTCAGATAAAATCAAATTAAACTATTATATAGCTATGGGCTAAAATATTAGCCCATATTTGAGCCCCTTACACCTGTTTAAAAATTCCTAATGATCGGTTAATTAGTTTAGAAGTCTGTACATACAAATATATAAACATACCTAACTTTATAAAGATAGATCGTGTGACCACTTCTATCGTGATTCATGCATTTTTTTTTATTATTTACTAGTAAACAATTATTGGTACTTACCCAGATTAGGACCCAAGCTGCTTGGGTCCTAATCTGGATAAGTACCCAATTATTTATTCAAGTCGAAAATGCAATAAACATCAAATTAAAAAAAAATTATATTTGTTATTTAATTACTAAATAAAATCCACCACAATGTATTTCTGTTTCTGCACAAACACGATCTTTTGTTACTAGTTGAATAATAAAATGAATTAATTACTTTGTGATCCTTCGAAATTTAAAGGGAATTTTGAAGCATGTGAACTGTCGATTAGAAAATCATTTAAATTTTGGGGCTTCTTTACTTTCACGACAACATGAAAATATTTAAAGAAATGCATGAACTTTATTATGTATAAGATTGTTCATAAAAAATGACGCACATTAATCCAGTATTTATTAAATTATAAGAAAAAAGAAGAAACAAAACGATCTGACGTCTCGGCAGAAATTTTACTTACTAATTAGGCAAGGGAGATAACTCAAATTTTGTTTTCGGAAAAACTCAAAATGGCGACTGTAATGATAAAAGAAGAATGAATAAGAATGCCTTTCGTAAAGGTTTTATCAGCTTAAAATATATACACGTGTTTGGCAAAGTCAATATGGCGGAATCCTTAGTTCCAGCCAAAGGGGAATAACCATGACTCATTTCCTGAAGAGTTACAGTAATTTATTATAACATTTTCCCCTTCAACAATAATCAAGTATGGAATTACAGAAGTTAAATTTAGTCTGTTCTGTACTAGGTTAAAAAGTCCTTATATTTACTTGGAAATCGCCGCATTCTGGACGATCTCCGCACTGACTCACAGGGATTTTTGTTCTCAGCATCCACATCGTGGCTAGTATGGATATGTTCAGGATCAGGTAAGGGATTCTTCTCCTCCACGTCGATATTGTTTTCGTCAGGTGGCGGTTCTTTATGGGCTTCAGGGCTTGCAGTATTGTTTTCATCGTGTTCGTCTTCTTGGTTTGAGGAGTTAGGGGCCAGGTCTCGCACATTGACCGTAGTTTCCGCACCAGAGGGTAGTCGTACATGAGCATAGTAGGGGTTGATGTCTAATAAGGTAGCAGGGGTTACTGTAGGGTCGAGCTTACTAGACTTAGTATGGTTTCTGACATATACTGGGCCTGGTTTCGCCCAAGTGGGAACAGAAGTTCCGGAGGAAGATCTACGACTATATTTGAACATTCTCTCATGAGGAGTCATATTGGTGGCAGTGCACAGTAACGACCTGATTGAATGGAGAGCGTTTGGTAGTATCTCTTCCCAATGAGGCAGTTTCATGTTGCTAGAGTGTAAGGTCGTTTGGATGGCCTTCCATAAAGTTCCATTGAGCTTCTCAACTTGCCCGTTACCCTCAGGGTGATACCTACTTGTTTTAGAGGTGGCGATACCTTTGCCACGTAAGTAATCTTTGATTTCTCCTGCAAGGAAGTCAGCAGCTCGGTCAGTGTGTATCATATCGGGCATGCCAAAAATAGCAAATAGTTGGTTTAGGCAATGGATCACGGTTTTACTAGTCATATCCTTACAGGGGAAGGCAAAGGGAAAGCGAGTATATTCATCAATTATGGTGAGTAAGTATTTGTTACCACGTACAGAGGTAGGTAAAGGGCCTTTAAAATCGATGTTTAGTCGCTGGAAAGGTAATATAGCCTGTATGAGTGTTCCTTTGTTACAACTGGCAAATTTAGGTTTCAAATACTGACAGGAGGGGCACGAGTCTGTTATGTTTTTAATTTGTTCTAAAGAAAAAGGAAGGTTTCTTGTCCGGATGAAGTGGCTGAGTCGCGTGACTCCAGGATGGCATAGTGTAGCATGCAAGTCGCGGAGGTCTTGCAAAGTGTGCGTTAATGCAGAGATGCGAGAAAACGTATCAGCAGCTGTATTTTCCGTTCCTGGGCGGTAAGTAATGCTGAATTTGAATTGTGACAGTTCGATCCGCCAACGACATATCTTATCATTTTTAATTTTTGATTTTCTCTTATTATCGAACATAAAACTGACGCTCTTTTGATCTGTAATAACTTTGAAATGTCTCCCGAGTAAGAAGTGTCGCCACTTTCGAAGAGCTTCGACAATCGCAGCAGCTTCTTTTTCGACCGCGTGATGTCTAATCTCGTTCGGACTTAGTGTTCGAGAAAAGAATGCAACGGGTCTACCCTGTTGGTTCAGCGTAGCAGCAATGCAGTATTTACTGGCATCAGTTTCCACTACAAATTCTTTGTCCGGGTCAACAGTTATAAGGGTGGCATTACTTAAGTCGGTCTTCAGCGTCTGAAAAGAATTTAGAATAGACGGGGGTAGTGGAAACTCCCTGTTATGGTTCAGCGGCAGTATCTTATCAGAAAAATTTCGAATGAATTTACTATAGTAAGAGAACATACCAATTATTCGTTTTTGCGACTGTAGATTTAGAGGCGGTGGCATTTCAAGGAGTGGTTTTAGCCTCAGGTAATCAGGAGTAATTTGGTTGTTCTGGATTGTGTACCCAAGAAGTGTGATAGAAGTAGTAGAAATGATGCTCTTACTTTGGTTGAGTGTGATGTTGCATTTTTTTGCTACATTATAAAACCTTTGAAGGTTGTAATCGTGTTCTTGTTGATCCTTTCCGCATATCGTGACATTGTCTACATACACAAAAGTATCTGTTAATTTTTCTCTTTCTACAATGTCATCGATACATCTTTGAAAGGCACTCACTCCGTTAGTGACTCCAAAAGGGATACGAGTAAATTGGTAAAGTTTTCCATTTACTTCGAATGCTGTGTATTTCCGATCGGCGTGACTAATTGGGATTTGGTGGTAAGCAGACTTTAGGTCAAGTGTTGTAAAAACGTTGTATCGAGCTATGTCATCAATCATTTTAGTAATGTTAGGCATGGGATAGGCATCCAGTTCTGTAAATCTATTTATGGTGTCGCTGTAGTCGACCACCATTCTTTTTTTTTGATTCTCGTTAGAGGTCACTAAAACTTGGGCTCGCCAAGGAGATATAGAGGGCTCTATTATGCCTTCCCTCAGCATTCTGGCAGTTTCCTCTTTAATAAAAATGTTGTCAGTGAATGAGTGACGACGAGATTTGGTGGCAATAGGGGTCGTCCGAGTAGAAAGATGAGAGAAGAGGGGAGGAGGAGAAATTTTGATACATGGAAAACTGTTACTCTTACCCATCGCTCCAATAACAAGTTCTTCCCTGGGACCGTCGAATTTCAACGTCACAGTTTTATATTGTTTTAGAAGGTCTTTTCCGACAATCATATCCGTGAACAGGTCCTTAATTACTTCCATCGTCATGGCGTGGTGGTTTTTACCGTTTAGAGAGATGTCAACAACAGTTTCGCCGATGATTTTAGCATGATGATTCGGGTCCGCCAATGCTACGGTTTTCAGTTTGGGGATAACAAAAAGTTTCAGCTTTCTTGCTGTATTTTTGCTAATGAACGTCCTCACGCTGTCGGAGTCTACCATAGCATTCACTACCTGCCCATTTATTTCGCATTTGGTGTAGGTGATGTCTTTGGCACCCGTTCCTAGTCAGGAGAGATTGGGTGGGGGGGAGTCCGGGTCGTACAACACAGCAGCAGGAGAGGAGGATGATCTACATACCTTAGCCCAATGGCCATTTTTTTACATTTTCTACACTCGGCATTACGTGCAGGACACATCGCCCGTGCATGCCGTGTGTTCCCACAGAAGAAACAAATTCCTTTTTGTAATGTATTTCCTTTTACAGCGGCTAAGGGAGTTTCTTCTGGTTGACCTACGGTAGCTGTTACGCTCGGGTGGTAATTGAAGCTGGCCGTATGCTTCTCCGCTTGTTCTAGGGATCTAGCCACTGTAAATGTCTCTTGTAGTGTCGAGAAAGGTTTTTCAAGTAGGCGCTGACGGATAGACGAAGACGAGATGCCGCTAATGAACGCGTCCCGTATATATTGTTTTTTGTTTTCCTCGGCACTTACCGCTTGAAATTCGCAAGATTTAGCGAATACTTCCAACTGTTGCATGAACTCGTCGATGGTTTGTGTCGGTTTCTGTTTACTTGTCAGGAGTTGATGTCTGTTAAATACAATGTTTGTTGGTTTCATATAAATAGCGTCTAGCGTTTCTATGGCGCCGTTGTAATCCGTGGCGTCGCTTATGATTTCGAAAATTGTCGCCGAGACAGAATTGATCAATGCGAAAAGATTTTGCGCATTGTTTTCGATTTGGTCGTTATTTAACGTGCGTAGGTAATATTCAAATGTTAGTTTCCAATGTTTGTATATTTTTTCCGAATTCGGAGCAGTTGGTTCTGTGTTAAATCTTTCTGGCCGCAGTAATTTGTCCATTTTTTTTTTTTTTTTTTTTTTTTTCTTATTTTAAGCTGATAAAATTGTAATGATAAAAGAAGAATGAATAAGAATGCCTTTCGTAAAGGTTTTATCAGCTTAAAATATATACACGTGTTTGGCAAAGTCAATATGGCGGAATCCTTAGTTCCGGCCAAAGGGGAATAACCATGACTCATTTCCTGAAGAGTTACAGTAATTTATTATAACAGCGACCAATAGATAAAATCGTTTTTTATTTAATAAATACTGGATGAATTTGCGTAATGTTTGGTGTACAATCTTATTTTCAGCTACCACGTAAGTATATAACAAAGTTTATATATTTCTTTAGCTATTTTTTTTTTTAAAGAGAAGCCTAACATGCCATGAAAGTAAAGAAGCACCAAAATTCTGAGCAAATCCTCATTTAATAAAAAGATTGAAAGTTTTTGAAGCTTTCTGCATCAAATAATTTTATAAATAAAGATTAAAACATTACCATAACAAAATTAGTGATAGTTTTATAACAATTTGATTCAATTAATAATTTAATGACCAACCATACAATAACTTTAAAACTGCTATTTAAAAAAAAAAAAGACAAAATGAAAGTAAAAAGGACTCCCGGGCAACGCTGGATCGGTACAGACAATTTATAATATTTGAATCTAAATCGATGTGTTTACACACTCAATAGTCAGGATGTGATCCACCAGAATGAAATAAATGTTGTTTAAAGTGCTTGATATCAAAGTGATAGAGCTAAGCATTGTACAAACATAAAACTGCAGTAGAAAGTCTAAAAAAAAAAATGTTTTTTCGCTTATATAACATTTGGGTGCTTCTACGGAATTTGAACCGAACCAAATCGAACTTAGGTTCGGGTTAAAAAAAAACAGTTCTGTACTATAGAAGTACCAACAATTGAATTAATAATATTTAAAAACTGTTGATTGTTAGTTTAATTTACTTAGTTAATATCAGAACTTGCTAAAATAAAAAAATAAAAAAAGATAATATCTCAGAATGATATACCCCCCCCCCCTACCCCGGCTAGTGTCAAAAATAAACTATTGTATATTTTGACAAAGTATAAATAAACATGTTTTCAAGGACAATGACGTTGGTTCAGTTGTCAAGCGAGAAAACAAAGCATGTGACATATTCTTTTCTGTGGATTGTAATGACACTTATAGAACATGTCATCCAATGGACTTAATGATATCCTATTCTCTTCAAACATCTTTTCTTTTCTTGAAAACTTGACTGATATAACTGTCCGTGCACATGACATACATAACTAACTGAAGTACCCGTAAACCCTGGGTTTCTCGAACCTTTTCTGCACGTAAGTTTAAATGAAAGTTTATATTTTTTATTTTCAATCACAAAAAAACAAATGCATCATTCAGGTTTATGATGATGATGATTGATATCGGCTCGGAAATAACCGGAATGCTATAACAAAAAACGAAAAATAACAATCCTTGAGTGAGATTTGAACCTTGGAAGATGGCATAAAATATTGGAACTCAAAGCAAACACTTTATCTACCCAGCCACGAATCAAACGAAAATATTTTGTCTTTGTAACCTTCTTAAACTGTTTCTGAATTTGGTGTAGGGATACAAACTCTGCATAGTTCGATTGTCTAAAATAGTTCGATTGTCTAAAATAAACATAAGTTCTTGAAGACAAATGGTCTTTCATTTTCGTCTCCGCCTTCATGCTAAAAACGTGGCATGACTAAGTTCAGCTGATTCCCAGCTTGAACTGAAAGATGTGTGCCAATGTGTAGCCAAAAATGTTTTTATAAAGATTTATACCAAATAAATATTTAGCTCTATTTATTATTGAGCACTTTCATATAAACACAGAAAAGATCCACTCGAGTAACCTCTGTGAAGAACAAAAACTCGCTGGAATGAGATATATATATATTTATATATATGTTTATAATTTTCTTTTCTTTTTTTTATTTATTAATTGATCTTTACGTACATATAAAAGGAATCCCTGGACACATGTTTCTGGCTATCAGCCATCATCAGCATGGCTACCCTGGGCAAAGATTGAACCTACGATATTACTGTTTGCAGTCTGACGTTTGCCACTAGACCACAAACCATTGCCGAAATATGTACGATTTTTTTATCTCCATGATGTTAGATAGTTTTTTGTTATTGTTTTTACTGGCAATAGAAGCATAGCTTTTTTTCTTGGTATTTTTCCACTTCCTAAGCGGTAAAGAACTATGCTTCTAGCGCCAGTAAAAACAATAACAAGTGAACATTTATTTATTTATATATTAGTATTTCATGTATCCGCATAAAATATAATTTTTTGTGTATCAATTTTCAGTATTTACTTCAACAGTGCTCGATACGTAAGTAGAGCTAGGTAGTAAGCTATGAAAATATATTTATGGCAATTAAGCTACACAGAGGCTCCCGCGTTTCATCCCCAGGGGGAATCTTCAGGCTAAAATGCATGGAGTTATTTTTGCCGGGTGTTTTTATATACACGGCTAGCTAGTTAACCAATCAGATTCTTTGTTGTTCTCTCAGCCAATCGTTGGGCTTCCCACGAACAAAGGTCTTGTTAGTGTTACTTCCTATATCCTGTTCTATTGTTCTGTTTTCTATAGATTGGCCTATATCCTGTTTCCTTTGGTGTGTCAATATAATGGGTGAATTTATTTAAACACTTGGTTCCTTGTATTTCTACTTTAGGTTTTAATTTTTAAATTAAGTTTTTGTTTAGTTTAGTTTTTTTTACTTATTTGTTAATTTATTTATCGTTAGCCTAAGGTAAATTTATTTCTGTGTAAGCAGAATATATATATATATAATATATAAGATTTATATCTTATATATATATATATATAAGATAATTTTATATCTTAGACATATGTGCCCGGACCATAGTAATGCTCAGGTTTGTGTCTGAAGCTGTGGTAAAATCACCGGGAGAGGTGTCAAGTGATGACAAGATTTATTGGCACCTCCAAGTATGGATCACCCTTAATTAAAGATTCTTAATCAATTTTAGGGTTTTAACTGCACGACTCCAGAAAAAATAATTACCATTTTTCCCAAAACAATTTTAGTCATCCTGAATCACTTCAACTGATAGAAAATATTTTTTTAAATTAAATTCATACAATTAAAATATTTAAAAAAAAATTAAATTCATACAATTAAAATATTTTTAAAAAAATTAAATTCATACAATTAAAATATTTTTTTCAAAATTAAATTCGTACAATTAAAATATTTTTTTCAAAATTAAATTTGTACAATTAAAATATTTTTTTCAAAATTAAATTCATACAATTAAAATATTTTTTTCAAAATTAAATTCGTACAATTAAAATATTTTTTTCAAAATTAAATTCATACAATTAAAATATTTTTCAAAATGAAATTCATACAATTAAAAAAAACTTAAATTCATACAATTTATTTATTTTTTTTTTTAATTAAATTCATACAATTAAATTTTTTTTTGTTTAATTAAATTTGTACATTCAAAACAAAAACCCCTAAGTGGAGTTCTATTTAAAAAAAACTTTATTTTTGAAAACTGACAGAACAAGATTTTTTTTTTTTTTTTCTATCAATTAACTGAGCATTTTTATTTTTAATTAAATAAAATTAAACCAAAAAGCATATTTCAACTTAATTACAGTCACCAAGATCCTTCTAGTGTGAAAATAATTAATTTTAACTGATGAGAATCCACCAATCCTTATTAAATATTTATCACAGCAATTAAACTTAATGAAACAATGGAAAATATATTGAGAAATCTTAAATGATGCAGGTATGTATTTGGTATGCATTACGAAGAGATTACTGGGAATAGCATTTGCGAGTCTAGTCTACAGTTTTCTCTGCTTGATGCTCTTCCATTTGGTCAGTGTCTCTTCAAAAGGCAACTCTGAACTTTTGGGACCCAGCTGCTCTCTTAAAGTTTCGATGAGATTTGGGACAGAGAATACTTGTTCACAGTCAGCTGCATGTACAGTCAAGGTGGTGGCCAGTTAAGCAAGGATGCTGACGTTAGGGAAATTATGCTGAGTTTTTATTAAAACCAAGAAGTTCAGTTCAGACCCCCACAAAACACAACAGACTTCCTATTCGACACTCCAACATCAACAGTTTATTTGAATCGCACATAACAAAAGGCAGCTACACAATGAAGTACTGGTAACTCTATTACCAGAGGTAAAGAGTCGAAGTAGACAATTATTGCAGACATTTGAGTCCGTTCTGTGTTTTAAAACTGACTCCGGTGTCAGATTTTGGAATTTTTTTTTTTCTCCTCTCCGAAATTTTTGTGGGAGTTGAATTTTTAAAACCTAGTCATCAGGAATCAGATTTTGGAATTTTTTTTTTCTCTCATCTCCGAAATTTTTGTGGGAGTTGAAATTTTAAAACCTAGTCATCAGGAATCAGATTTTGGAATTTTTTTTTTTCTCCTCTCCGAAATTTTTGTGGGAGTTGAATTTTTAAAACCTAATCATCAGGAATCAGATTTTGGAATTTTTTTTTTTTCCTCCTCTCCGAAATTTTTGTGAGAGTTGAATTTTTAAAACCTAGTCATCAGAAATCAGATTTTGAAAAAAAATTTTTCCTCCTCTCCAAAATTTTTGTGAGAGTTGAATTTTTAAAACCTAGTCATCAGAAATCAGATTTTGGAATTTTTTTTTTTTTCTCCTCTCCGAAATTTTTGTGAGAGTTGAATTTTTAAAACCTAGTCATCAGGAATCAGATTTTGGCATTTTTTTTTCTTTTGTATTTCAGTCAACCCATCAGCTATGCTACAATATGTCCCCCCCCCCCCTTCCAAAAATCCCCAACTTTCCATTCAGCATTTTACATATGTCTGCTTATCTTAAACTCTGAGTTGTCCATCATATGGTTCGATTTTTAACTGAACTTCATTGAGATTAGAAAATAAATTTTTAAAAATTTTTATTAAAAAATTTTTTTTTCCTGTTATACCGATTAATTGCAAATAATGATTTCAACTTATTTCCAGAATGTCTTATGTCGGTTGTATTGTCTCTTTGGACTGTGGGGACACCTTGGGAAATTACCAGGGACAGGTGAAATCCGTTAATGATGGCACTGAAACAATCACAATCGATAAATGCTATCGAAATGGTATTGCATATGAAATAGCAGAGATTACGATCAAGTAAGTAGATTTAGCCTTTCTTTCTTCTTCATCATTCTCTTTTTTTTTTTCAGTTTATTGCTTTCCGAACAGGAAAGCTTCATAATACCACCGATGCTCACGACTCTGTAAAAATTTTACGGATGACAGCATTTTTACTCGGCTCCATCGGAAAGATACCGATACAATTATAAACCCATAAAATCACGTCGAACTGAAAGGAAATTGATTTATCTGAAAGTTTATCGAGATTATATTAACTTTTTATTGGCAATATAAGGTTTTATAAAAATAGGAGAGAAAGAAATAAAAACCGTGCTTTTGAAAATTGAATTTATTTATTAATGAGACTCGCAAATGTTCATTTGTTATTGTTGTACAATGTTATTGGCACTATCATAACCTACTTTGCTACAGTTTATTTTTATATTTATTTATGCTCACAAGTAAGACTAGTATGGAATGTGTTCTTCAGAATTGTCTGATCTATTCTCTGCTTCCTTTGTTCCAGCTCGTTTGACTAGCGTCCATTTTGTTTTTTAAGATTTCAAGGGCAGATAACTGAAATCTTCTTAAAAAAACAAGATGGAGGCTTACTGAACGAGTCGCTGTTATGATACACAGAATGGAAAAATACTTGTAATTAAAGTTCTAGTGGATAATTTTTTTCTACTTTTTCGTACAGTGAGTAAGAATATAATGCTTAATAAGAATATATTATTGTTTTTATATAAAAATAATTTTTTCATAGGCCGCTAATCAGCATAAGCACCCATTATTCTTATCCGGGTAGTGACAGTATCTAAACTTCCCAAGGAGGAAGTGTTTGCCGTATCGATTTAGTGCGAGACACAGCAACAATCTGCATCTTTTGTTACTCTATGAAAAATACAGAAAAGATTTTATATTTTTAGCAACGCTTCTTGTATGAAACTGAAACCGACTTATGGAAAATCCGAGGGGAAAAATTGTAAAAGTCCTATAATCAACCATTTGAGTCTTCTGTGGTAAAAACTAGCAGAAATAGTCATCTTCTTGTTGCATAGCCGTCCCGGAATGGGCCGTGGCAGTTCTCGCTTAAACAACTGGTCATTTTTAACATCAAAAAGGCATACCTTTAAATTCTCGTACTTTTACTTCTTCGTCGCGGAGGGGCGTCGTCTAGTGGTTGAATTCTTTCTTCGTTTCTGTACTGCCGTGAACATCGCCGTCCGCTGTGTCTGCAACAAAACCTTTCACGAGACAAACAAATATTTAAACTTTTGATTCTGTTTTATTCAGGCGTCAAATTCCTGTCGGCCATGGAGATGCTTCACTAACGTCGAGGGAGAGACCAAATTACTGCTTTATCGTAGTTAATTTCTAGCTTAAGTCCTTAGCCATTCGAGGAGTGGGCAGGAAGGAATCTCCTGCCTGTATTCTCTTATGGAAATAAATTCCCATTTCTCATTTCGGACTACATAGAGAAACACATCTGTTCGATTTGCTTCCACTAACCAGACTGCTAAACTCTGTTTCCCGCACAGGTGCACCTTGATCTGACGTCTCGTCAACGTGGTGGCCTCGTCAACGTCTGTGAGCTCCAACTGTGAGAACCAGTTTTATTTTGCACTCGACTGTAAGAGTTCACCCACACTAAATCGCGCAAGCCAAACCAAACGATCTCCCCACATACGTCCACTTCAAGATGCATCCGGCCCCACAGGGCCGTTATTCAACATTCTCAGCTGAACAATTTACCCCTTACATGAACAGCTAACTTCCTGTCTACGTAAGAAACTACCATCTTCCATTGAAAAATCTGAAATCTGAACAGTTGATGACATGAGATTCTTTTTTTTTTTTTTTTTTTTTAAGTTAATTCCTTTTCAAATTCATCTCATGAAATCTGATCAACGAAGATTCTAACGAACGGCCTAGTTGCAGATTGGTAGTCAGCCCTCAGCTTGAAAGGTGACTAGGACCGGGTTTTACATGCAGTGCTAGAGGGGCCGATGATGGTGCTCGATCTTCCAACAATTTAGAGACACGAGACAAATGTGGCAAAGAAAGCTGAGAAAAGGGGTTAAAATGGTTTATTGGACGGTAAAGCTACAGACAATGACGGCGGGTTGTTTCAGCTGCCGATGTCACAAAAATGGTTTCAGACGAAGAGTGTCTGATTGGGTTACTTCTCCAACGTTGCTGGTCGAACGTGAACATCACTGACGTTGATAAAGCAACTTGGTAGGTTTAGTCAATCGAGGTTGGTCAGGTGGAGACGTTGAAGCCATTTGTGAAAATTATGATACATGCAATTTTTGTGAATCTTTACCAATAGGTGGTAGACACCAATAAATGTTCCTAAAATTTTGGTTCTGTTGGGGGATTTTTAGGGCGCATAATATGGACACGGCTTAATTATGAAAAGCCTTCAAATTTAAATTTGTTGAACTCCGGGCTGTGCAGTTTGAATGTTGGAAGGTCAGGAGAGATTGTTGACCATCCAATTTAATTTTATCATTTTTGGGGAGGTCAAGTTTCGTTTTTGTTAGCGTTTTCAAGCAGGTATCTACTTTAATTTCGCTTATCATTTTTTTTGAATTAAAAAAGAAATAATGTTAGTAAAAATAAATGTGAAACTGTCTTATTCACCAATGCTTTTCAGAGTGCTGTCATAGACATTTGTCATCAACATAGATGTCAACAAATGGTATCGGAATATGATCCGCAAGAGGGTTAGGTCCAAAGTGGATCCTTGAGGTACGCTGGCGTTGATTTTAGGTGCTTCAGACTTCCGCCCATTTTCTATGCCCCCCCCCCCTTTACCCCACTCTGTCCTCTTTAGTCGGACTAAGTCAGAAAATGTGTGCAAAAAAAACCCAAAAAAACAATTCCTTTTCGTTTGACTGACATAATCCTCTCATGCCTCCACATATTTCTCTTTTTTTTATCTCAGATTTTTACTTTGTTTTTGTTTATATTAGTGCCAGAGATATCCGAGAACTGTCCATTATTAAATCGGCGGAAGATGCTCCAGACATTGTGTCCATTCAGTCGACACCGATGAAATTGACGAAAGAGCAAATGGAGGCCATCTGTGGTGGGACGGCCTCTCCTGTTAAAGTGGTCAATTGCTCAGATTACCTCTATAATCAGACACGGACCCCCTCGAAGGACAAGAACTCTTACTGGACGACCAACAATGGCAACAACAGCAATCATAGACGGACACCCACCAGTAAAGACGAACAGATGAAACAACGACGTAATTCAGGTAAGTCGTTCACCTCCGTTTCTTTTTTTTTTTTTTTTTTTTGCAAGCGTCTTTTATTTCTTGCACGTTGTGTAATTTTGGCATTTTTCTCCAGGTTTTCTCTTGTTTTTTACCTGCGATTCAAGCATTTTCTCATTTAAAATACGACCAGAAAAGAATTGTAACTCCGTTGGGTCACCCATTGAGCTCTGGTTAATCAGTGAATATTTTTTAAATTAAAGACAAAATCCCAAATTAGCCTCTTGCTGTTTCTCGCTCTCTTTCAATTGGTTAAATAGTATTTTTGCTTGTGGTGATATTCTCTTTTGTTTCTAATGGTCTATTTCAATCTTTTTATTCTTTTCTTCCTTTCTGTATTACGTTTTGACTCTTAATAAACAAGGAATGACAGTGATGAAGGGGAGAATGAAACATGGGAGAGTAAAAAAAAAAAAAAAAAAAAAAAAAAAGTAAGAGAGGGTGAAAGTGATAGATAGAAAGTTAGTAAAAGATCAGTCCCTGTTTACTTGCCTCCCCCAACAAGGGCAGTTAGACACAACTGCAAATTACAATTAATTAGAACAACAAACATAACTCAATCCCAAAATGGAGGAATATTTTAATATTTGAACACACTTTTTGTGATTTTTTAAATATATATATATATATATATATTATGGGAAAAAATAAAAAGCCTTCAGGAAATTAGTTAGTGATTACCTTGGCTTAATAGATATTTTCTTCAATTTCTGTTCGCTACTTAAAGAGTAATGTCTTCTTTTTTTTCTTTCTTTTTTTAAGTTATCCTGGCTTTTGCTTTCATTCTGAAAAGTCTAAAACAATCGGTTATTTAAGTTGAGTCTATTTAAATTGGTTGGAGTGTTTGTGTAACAATGTAACGAGAATCGAGTAAAATGGGACGGCACTTCATTGCGTTGTCCATTTCCTGTAAAATGGGACAGCACTTCATTGCGTTGTCCATTTCCTGTAAAATGGGACAGCACTTCATTGCGTTGTCCATTTCCTGTAAAATGGGACGGCACTTCATTGCGTTGTCCATTTCCTGTAAAATGGGACAGCACGTCATTGCGTTGTCCATTTCCTGTAAAATGGGACGGCACTTCATTGCGTTGTCCATTTCCTGTAAAATGGGACAGCACGTCATTGCGTTGTCCATTTCCTGTAAAATGGGACGGCACTTCATTGCGTTGTCCATTTCTTGTAAAATGGGACGGCACTTCATTGCGTTGTCCATTTCCTGTAAAATCATATCCTGCGTCAAGCAATCCTCAACAAGTGACACTCTAGGTTTGTGGAAGTTCAAACCCAAATGCTCATAGGACGTCGTGTGCTTATCACTGTTTTTTTTTTTTTTTTTTGTACTCTGAAGTAGAACAGATGGCCGTCACCACCATCCGTGACAGGATGCTCGTCTGTTGCTAGTTTTACTCCAACTCGGCTGGTACACATTTCTGAATCTTGGTGGAATATTTCCTTTCTCATGCAGCCACTCATCTTGAGCATTTAAAAAGATGTGTGGTCTCAGCAACAATAACAAGTGCAGGTTCTGCCACACAGAAGTGGAGAGTGTTAGCCACCTGACATTCAGTTGTAAGGTTCTCCTGGGGGATGGCTATTATACAATGCGACACAACGGAGTGTGTAAATATCTGTACTGGACTATTTGTAAAAAGTTGAATATCCAGTGTAGCAGTAAGTCCTGGGAGCATATACCAGAAAGAACAGTTGGAAATAAGTTATACACCATCCACTATGACTATGCAATCCCTACAGCTACATATCTAGAAAACGGAGCTGTTAAACCTGACATCGTAATATGGGAACAAAAGGGAGAAAGTAGCAACCTTAGTTGAAGTCAGTGTCCCTAATAATGCAGGATTGAACAGAGCAGAAAGGGAAAAGATTACGAAATACCAAGGTCTTATGTACGACATGAAAAGAAACTGGAATCTTATGAAAATCTCCATCATCCCAGTAATTATAGGAGCAACAGGACTAATGCAAAAAGAATTTCAAAATCTATCTGGCAAGTATACCCGGTGAACCGAGTGCAAGAGAAATACAAACAATTGCACTTAAGGGGACGGTTAGAATCTTAAAAAGATCTCTAGGCTGGAGTGTCTGAAATAGCCGGTGAATGTCTAGCATCCGGTAGGATGCCCCATCTTCAGCAGAAAGATAAGAAAAATACAAAAATAGAGAGAAAGCATTTCTTTGAGGGAAGCATCCTCAGTTCTACCCTGTTGTGACACTCCTGGATGCTGCAGATTATCCAACAGACGTAGGAACAGGAAGACCGATTGAATTTTCACCAGATCCCGTTTGGCCGGGTTGCAACTCTAATAGAATTGGGTGGCAGGCTTGTCTGCTTTGGGTGTCCCTTCCAAGAACTCGCGTTACTGATCGCAAACCCCCCCGACACTACCACATTTTCACCGTCTCGCTGCAATGACGACGGGTTGCATTTTAGCTTCTAACTGGAGCAACGCACCTTCCCGTTGTCGTGCAGGATGACCGTCTTTAATTTTTCTACGTTCTCACCACAGGAACTACAACTACCCATAAAGAATAGAGGGATTATTTTATCGAGGTTAGACTTCCGAGGATGTGGTTAATGATCACCAGGAAGAACTTGGTTAAGTTCTCAGGTTTATGACAGTGGAATCGTGATTGGTTCACTCTCTCTTGCACCCTTGCTCAGGACGGCCGTACATGAGCCGCTATGGGTTCAGAAAAGAAGCAAACCGAACCAATCAGGGTGAACAGCATTGCAACAACAGCCCATCTCCATGCTAACTAGGTTCAATGTTGTTTTGTTTTTTTTAACTTTAGTGATTCAGTGAAATTAACCTATGAGACATCCATGTGGTTGTTTTTTTTTTTTTTTTTTTTTTTTTTTTGTTTTTTTAAGATAATTATTCTAATTTTTTTATATTTTCAATCAACATCAAATGTAAATTGTTGTTGACTATTTCTTTTTGCTTTTATGCACGATTAATTTTAAAAAAATTTTGAAAAAAACTTTGTAACTTTGTAACCTTCATCTTTACTCATGTCCAATTTCTACATCAACATTATTTTTCCATCCTACCATGTCCACTTCAGCAATGACCCTCAGCTCTTGACTCGTCAATTGTTTGAGAAATAAATTTAAAAAAAAAAAAAAAAAAAAAATTTTAAATTTAAATAAACTGACCAAGATTTTTTTTAATCTTTTACTATTATTTATTTTTAAAAAAATACTAAAACATTTTGGTCTTTATTTTCATGTTGAAATAAAAAACGAGAAATATTTGAAAAAAAAAAAAAAAAATTGAAGAAAATGTCTTTATTTATTTATTGCGTTTTGAAAAAAAAAATCAAATGAGAATCATTTGAGTTTTAAAGAAAAAATTTCTTTTTTTTTCATTTTAATTAAGAAAAGGGACATTAATTAATTATTATTTACCTCCCCATTTTCCTTCTCAATATTTTATTTAACTTCAAATTGTTTGTATTTTACAAATTGTTTTTTTGGTTTAATGTATTAATACACAATCTTAATTTAGAAATTTAAAAAAAAAAATTAATTTAAAAATTAAAAAAAGATTTTTTTTCTTTTAAATCATGTAAAAGCAGAGATTCCATTTCAGATTTCTGAGTCTACAATTCCCCAAAATTGGTTCTCCTCCATAGAAAAAGAATTCTTTTCAAAATTCCTATAAAGATTTTTCTTTTTTCTTCTACTTCATCCCGAAATGTCAACTTGTCGATTCCATGGTTGAAACTAGAAATTGCGTTGATTGACAGGCTTGACATTTTCTTATCTTCAGGAGGAGATATTGCCGCTAAAGCTAAACTTCTGGAAAATAAGAATAAACTCCAAAATTTCCAAGGTATTTATCCAGTCGGACAATAGCTGTCGTCATCGTTAATAGTTTGTGTTGTTCTAGAACCCTTTGTCCTCTTCTAACTCCACTTGTAAGTTTTGGTGTTGTGCGTAAAAAGAAAATGGTGTCTTTATTTAATGTCGTACTGTCAGTTATGTCGTGTGTAATGGTTACAGGCGCCGAGCGTGGCCTCTGTTCAAGTTCTGTTGGGACTACTGCATTTATTTCACTAATACCCTTAGGAAAGCTATGAATCCATTTATCATCCCTTCAGTTATAAAATTTTTTTTTTTTTTTTTTTACGTAGTTCACCTCAAACAAGGCAGGCCGCCACTGTAGACGTAAGGGGCTACTGAGAAGAAGGAAAAGGGGGAGGGGGGGGTCAACCTGAACTGGGATCTGCGCAGCGAGATGTCTGTTTACATTAATTTTAAATTTCTGCATGTCAGTACTGACGGGGAAACAGGGGCAGAGAGGGAGTTCCAGAGACCAGCAGCATGAGGAAAAAAGCTATTTGAGTAGAAAGCTCTCCGGCATCTGGGGACCTACACAGTGAATGAGATTTAGTTGATTGTCAAGTTGGTCTAGTGAATTTACGTCAAGGGGGCACTAGAGTAGCCAATTCCTCAGAGCATAATCCATTGAAGTATTTGTAATACAAACAAACAAAAGGATGCAACATTGCGGCGATGGGACAGGGACTGGAGCTTGGTTGACAGTGAGGGACCTATTAGGTTGGCGACTCTTTTTTGGACCTTGTCAAGAAGGGAGAGACTAGCAGACGATGCACCAGCCCAGATGTGGCAGCAATACTCAATGCATGGGCGGATGGTGGCTTTGTAGAGATACAGGATGATGTCAGGTGTGAGGAGTTTACTAGCACGGTAGAGGGAGCCAACCTTCTTTGCGGCAGCCTTGGCAATGTCTTGCATGTATTTGTTCCAATTCATGTTACCTGTGAAGGTTAGGCCGAGGAGTTTGAATGATGAACTCTCAGGTAGGGTGTTATTTGCCATGACAATCGGTGACAATTAAATAGACTAGACTCTCAAGCTTTG
The DNA here is from genome assembly GCA_963556195.1 of Sepiola atlantica. Classification (NCBI taxonomy): domain Eukaryota; kingdom Metazoa; phylum Mollusca; class Cephalopoda; order Sepiida; family Sepiolidae; genus Sepiola; species Sepiola atlantica. The sequence goes on along the minus strand of OY744541.1, from coordinate 9,688,112 downwards.
GTCGTGCAAATAGTTTAGGAGAAGGAAATTTTTGAAATAATACCAGTCTTTCTCTGCTGATTCCAGTATTGTTTCCAGCTATCCTGAACTTCTTGCAACTCGACTCAATGACGGTTCAAGAGATGTGCAGTTGCTGATTACGCAACTCTGGCTTCACTGTAGAGTCCATCACACAGACACCCTTACGGGGGGGGGGGGGTATCCCTCATCTCTTGAGACACAAAAGAGCATATGTTAGGCAGTCATAATTTCATTGTATGAGGACCCTTTTTGGTGCTTGTGCTGTTCAGCGGCCATATTAAAAAATAACTTTTTTATAAAAACAATATTATATACTTATTCAGCGTTATATTCTTACTCACTGTACAAAAAAGTAGAAAAAATTATCCACTAAAACTTTAATTACAAGTATTTTTCCATTCTGCGTATCATAACAGCGACTCGTTCAGTAAGCCTCCATCTTGTTTTTTAAGAAGATTTCAAGGGCAGATAACTGACGTTTATGAACTCGTTTATGATATGTGAAATGTGAATCTTATGCAAAAGTTAATGTTGCGTTGTCGTGAATGTTAAATGATTTGTGGGTTGTTCCCATTGGTGCTTTTCCATTTCATTCGTGATTCTCTTCAATTTTGAACTGATTGACTTTTTGTTTGAGTGAAAAAGTTTTTATAATTTTTTAATTTTTAATTGTTTTGTTTTTTTGTTTTTTTTTTATTCAGCTTCTGAAACTCGAAAGAAAGTTACACCCTCGCGAAAAATCGAATGTCGCCGGAAATTGATGAACCGTGAAGATTGTTTCAGTGCCCCTTCGGAATCGTTCTTGAAAGAATTTGATTTTGAGAAGAATTTGGCTCTCTTTGATAAGAAGGCCTTCTTTCAGGAAATGGAAAACTCCTTACCGGAGGTGATCCGAGCCAATGATCGGAAACAACCTGCAAAATACAGACACGATGAAAACATTCTGGAATCGGGTCCAGTTGTTTTATGTAAGATAAAGGTCCCCTGTTTGTCCGAGAAGGAATATGTCACGGGTAAGTTGAATTAAAGATATCATCATCATCATCATCATCTTATTTTGTTTAACGTCCATTTTTTTATTTATTTATTTTTTTTTTACGTGCTTGCATTCTTTATAAATTGACTTATCTCTGGCCAGGTCTTTATTTATCCCTCTTTCTCTCAAATACATCCTTATCACTTCCTCCCATGTTTTCCTTCATTTTCCTCTACCAACTAACCCAAGAACTCTCATCCATTCTTTCAATGTGACAAAACCAACAAAGTCTTCTGTTCTGCACACATCTCCCTATACTGTCCAGATTAAATCTTCTTCTGAGGTCATCAGATCTAAGCCTATCTTTTAAAACTCGCATTACACATTAATCGTATCATTCTGATATCATTTCTCTCCATGCAACACATATCCTCAACTCTTATTGGCCAGGTTTCACTTTTATACATCACTACACTGCGTACACATGCCCGATAGACTTTTCCCTTGGTCGACAATGGTAACGCTCTGCTGATGTGTAATGGTTGAAGTTCCCTGAACCTACTCCATCGACCCCTAACTCTTGCAATCACATGAGCACCTGATCCACCATGGTATCACCAAGGTAACAAAACTTCTAAACAACCTCAATAGCTTTGCCATCCAAATATACTGCATCCACATCCGAGTGTTCATCCATTTCCGTTGTCTTACACTTCTTGCGCATAAACTCATTATCATCTTATCTCAATCGACCAGTACTTCCACTGCACAAGTACCACAGAAAATTGAGAAGGTGAACTTTCTTCTTTCTGGGGGTTTTCCAACACTACAACCACTTATCATCACTTTGGTTTTGGTAACATTCACAGACTTTCACTTTCAATATCATTCCTTCAAGTCTTTAACTTAACAAGTTGTTATCACATACCCAAAACTGTTACTATCACACTGCGTCTCGGTCCAGTTACTCGCTGTGTATCACAGCCATTTGTTCTTGGCCTTTTGGCTAAGATCAAAATGTAGTATCTGTTCCGATGGATACTGCACCCCATAGACTGGTATTGTCTTGGCCTTCGGGGCTTGATTTACGCCGGTCTATGGGTCGGTCCTGTGCAGTTCAAGGAGGTCCACCCTCCCAGGCTTTGCCTCCCCTCTTTGGGGAGGAGTAAGTTTATTGCTTACTGCCTGAGGCGCCCCTACCGGGGAATGCCGACGGGGCTGCCCAGGCAATTTTTAAACCCCACTTTCCCGACCCGACCTTGGGTCACATCTTACTTGTGGGAGTAAGATAAAAACTGGCCTTGTGCCTAACTCCTGGAGAGGAGTAAATCAATACTCGCTGTGTATCACAATTCAACTGACCTAATTAAATTTGATTACTCATGTAGGTGACTGTTTGTTAAGACAATGGCCCTTAACCCAGCCAACCACCATGTCACAAGATCTAAAAAATAGTTTACTCAATTTTTGAGAAATGTTTCAATTTTATAACTCTTCTCCCCTAAATCTACTTTATTTGTTTTGTTACCCTATTTGATTCTCATTGCTGGAACCTCATTTGATCCTCATTACTATTTGATCCTCATTACTATTTGATCCTCATAACTATTTGATCCTCATAACTATTTGATCCTCATAACTATTTGATCCTCATAACTATTTGATCCTCATAACTATTTGATCCTCATAACTATTTGATCCTCATAACTATTTGATCCTCATAACTATTTGATCCTCATAACTATTTGATCCTCATAACTATTTGATCCTCATTACTATTTGATCCTCATTACTATTTGATCCTCATTACTATTTGATCCTCATAACTATTTGATCCTCATAACTATTTGATCCTCATAACTATTTGATCCTCATAACTATTTGATCCTCATAACTATTTGATCCTCATAACTATTTGATCCTCATAACTATTTGATCCTCATAACTATTTGATCCTCATTACTATTTGATCCTCATTACTATTTGATCCTCATTACTATTTGATCCTCATAACTATTTGATCTTTCTTTTAGATTCTGGTCTTATTGTTCCTTCGATTTCTTATGATTTACGATCGCGTTTATTGTCTGCTGCTGAAGAATTTGGCTTTTCCAAGTCAAGACGGTTGGAAACTGTTGGCAGATCTACCACAGAAATGATCCTGCAACTTGTGGGAGGAAGTCACAGGTCAGTCAAATGCGCTTTTTTTTGTATTTCATCAAATCCCATTTCAGGCTATTAAACCAAATGGCCCTCCAAAAGTGGCTAATATCAAACCACCCCACAGGTAAATAAATCATTGGGGGTGGAGAATTATTAAGGGGTGCTATAATATATAAGTATTTTGCTGGTGAAAATATATTTAATCAAGAAATTGCGGGCCCCAACATTGGTGATTCTACAATGTGTTAAAGAAAAAGAAGAAAAGAAACACCAAAAAAAATAGGATTTAGAAAGCGAATTACGGATAATGTGAAAAAAAGTTAGATAATTATGTAATCTGGAATACTTCGGTAGTAAGTAAAAAAAAAAAAATTTTAATAAAAAAATAAAAAAACATCAAAATTTTACATTAAAGTTTGTCGGTGAGTTTTTGTTTTAATCTTGAATACTTTGGAAGTGAAAACAAAAACAGCAAAACTTAATTGCTGTTTTTTTTTTTTTTTTTTTTTTTTTTAATCAAGAAATGCCGGCTCCGAAGCGGGAGACTTATTGCCAGCTCGAAAAATATGATTAGAAAAATAAGTATGGATATTGCGACTAATAACATTTATGTAATCTTTATTCCATAAAAAATTAGTCATCATTCTCGAGTTCGAAAAGATACACCTGAAGAAGGCCGGAGATTACAGCGGGCGAAACGTTGTGATAACACTCAAGATGAGAACAGTAGTCCAAATAATCGAAATTATACAAATTATCAACCCTCATCTCAAAATTTCAGCAGTTATGTTTCCTTTTTTTTTTTTTTTTTTTTTTTTTTTTTTTTTTTTTCTCTCATCAAAGTTTATAAATTTCAACCTGATTTCTGTAAAAATGAAGGACAATATTTTCTGAGGTTTTTGTAGGGCCCATAATGAACGAAGGAATCATTTAATGCTGTTATGTCTAAGACTTTTAAAAAAATTTTGTTTTGTTAAATATTTGCCAATGTTTTATTTCAGGTTAAATCCAAAGAATGACCACCAACTGCCGACGATAGTGGCGCTGTGTGGCCCTCACATCCAAGGAGCCCAGGGAATTGCTTGTGCTCGTCTTTTAGCTAATCATAATGTCAAAACTTACGTCTATGTGCCAAACTTTGTGAAAATGGACCATTATGTTGAAGAAGAATTATCGTTCTATGATCTCACAGATGGACAGAAAACGTCTTGCGCTCGAGGTAAGTGAAAAAAATTGGGACGAGAAATTATTTAGTTGTTTTACTTTGAACGTTTGTCTTCGTAAATGTTGATGTTCAAATTTCTTTTACATATGTGTTATACCGTTCTCATCAGCCGCTAATCAGAAGTCGTAACCGTTTTGGTGGCTAAGGCGGTACTGGCACCACCAGACACGGTATATTTGCAGATTCATAGTCTTATTGAAACATGTTTACTTTTAGTCGTTGATAATATTGCCGCTTGATGTCACGTAACTATGAGGAATGGTAATTGGTCACTTTTGACCAAATCGTGGCAAACATGATTAGCCAGAACCTGGATCGAGTGGTGGAAATAGTCCTAACTTATCGCCGCTATAAAAGAGTCCCTCTTTGTCTAGCATGTAGAACGTTGATGTGAGAAAGAACAAGTACAGACTGGAACTAGAGTATTCATATATATCAATCACGTGTGATCGGCATGCTTTGCCAACCATAAAAGACGGGCTTAATGGAAATCGACAGAAAGCATTTTCGCATTCGAAGGGTTAAGATTACTGAGCGATAAAACTCGGTATTGATAACTGTGTTGTTGGAGAACCCCCCCCCCCCCCCCAACGCGATTATGGTCCAACGGTGATGTCTGAAAAAGTATACCACGTAAGAAAGTCCCAGTGATGAGCACGTTTCCATCAATATGGAACATCTTTGCCTCGTTTTTCTTTTTTCCTTCACAAATTCAACTTAATTTCTCTTGGTTTAAAGACGATGTGAATAGGGGTGGGACGTAATGGGTGAAAATTTCAGATTCATGCGAGTAGTATTTTTTGTGTTCATTTATATATAAATAACACCAAACAATCAAACATTTTGAAAATTTTGCGAAATTCAGAAGGTGCAGGCCAAAAATAGCCGTTAGGGCTCCACGGGACTCAAAATCCATCATTTTTCGGTGAAAAAGTGGTTTCATGCGACATTGCAGGTCCTAAAACATCCTCAAAAGCTATGAATGGATATAGATGTTTAATCTGATATAGTACTTTAATTTAGGACCATTTTCAGGCTGTGAAAGGGTTTTCATGAATGTAAAATAGCCAAAAACTAGTGGCCTGCACCTTCTGAATTTTGCAAAATGTTTGATTGTTTAGTGTTATTTATGTATAAATGAACACACAAAAATACTACTCGCATGAATCTGAAATTTTCACCCAATACATCCCACCCCTAATGTGAAGCACTTTTCAAACTAACCAATGACGCCTAGAGGAAGGAAACGACTGAGTGTCCTAAAAAACAATGACACCCGGCTGTAATGGGCATCACAACGCATGTTCATCCCTTTTTTTTCACACAGTCTGCACACAATGACTCGTATTAGTTTTTCTTGCACTCAGAATGTAGTGTAGGCCAGGGAAGATGCTGGCTCAAGCCAACCAGGATGAACACCATTGCCAAAACAACATTTATGTATGGATTATGGATCTTTTTCTCATTTTTACGTACGATATATGTTGATTTAGATTTTAGGAAACAAAAAGAAATCTAAATGAAATTGTGTTTTAAAAAAAAAAACGTTCACATCGCAGAGTTTGCGGGTTTGTTTGTCGGAAATGAATTTTCACCGAGTGAAAAATGATCAAACTCAAGTTTTATTCGGAATGAAACACATCGGCACAAATAATAAACAACATTCGTATTTCCATATGCGATAAAACATCATAAGTGAATGTAACAATACACGTGACTAAGCAACGTTAAGCCTGGTCAGAACTAAATGGGTGACCATTTGGGAAGACGAGGTGTTGTATGTAACAAAAGAATCTCTTCAAATTAATTTACAAATTGTCTATGAAAGCATACATACAATTTCTGCTTAAAATGACCCAACAATTGTTGACATGCCGTAAAAGCCGACGACAACACTTGACTTAAGTCAGAGGGCACATTAACTGAAACCTAATATGTGTATCGTGAAGCCGAAACTTTACTATTACTTCGATTAATGCAGTATTTTACGTAAATTACTAATGGAGATTTGGTATCTGTCTGTTTTTACTATTACTTATATTAATTTCGGACTACGAAAGATAAAATCGTGCTTAATCGCATTTTTTTCTAAAATTTAATAAATACTGGATGAATTTGCGTAATGTTTGGTGTAGTCTTCTTTTCAGCTACCACGTAAGTACATAACAAAGTTTATACATTTCTTTAGCTGTTTTTTTTTTTTTTTTTCTAAGAGACGCAAAACATGTCGGAACAAAACTAAAGAAGCACCCAGTTCTCTACTGAATAAATTCCTTGTCATGAATTTTAGATAAAACTATCAGTTTCTTCTCTAAAAGCATTAAAGGGAGAGCACTCATGGTTTAAAAGTCTATAGTTACCTCCCCTTTTTCCACTTGCTTTAAATTCCGCCAGTTACTAAATTTTACAAATTTCAATATAATATATATATATCTATATAGATGTATCTATCTATATAGATGTATCTATCTATATAGATGTATCTATCTATATAGATGTATCTATCTATATAGATGTATATATCTATATAGATGTATATATCTATATAGATGTATATATCTATATAGATGTATATATATCTATATAGATGTATATATATATATAGAGATGTATATATATATATATTTAAATATAAAATAAACAACTAAGTAAACATAATTAATAAAATATCAAAATTAATGTTAAATATATTAAAATTATAAGAATAATACTTAGCTTTTTATAAACTATTTCTTTAAAATTCACTCGTCATGAATTTATATAAAAAAATAATACATAAATAATATAGAATAACTATATTAATTAAAAAGAAAAAAAGAAAAAAAAGTATAATCCTACAATGCAATGAAAAAAGAAAAAAAAAGTATAATCCTACAATGCAATGAAAAAAATAGCATAAATAAATGACAAAACATTAATAAACAAATAAAATATTTAATGAACATTTTTCTGTGAACCTGGTATCCTTTATATAGCGGCCATCTTGGACATTTCTTCTCTGTAAGCGGAAAGAATGTTTGCTTTTTGTTTGAAAAGGGTCAGCTTCTCCTGAAATATCAAAATATTTTCCACCATCTTGGATTCTAGTGCAAGATTTACTGAAAAATAAAGTTTTTGAAGGAAATATATAGAAGATATTGTCAAGGCCGCTGCAAAGGTGGGCTCCCTCTACTGTGCTCGTAAACTTCTCACACCTGACATTATCCTATATCTTTACAAAGCCACCATCCGCCCATGCATGGAGTATTGTTGCCACATCTGGGATGGTGCATCATCCACTAGTCTCTCCCTCTTAGACAAGGTCCAAAAAATGATCTTTAATCTAATAGGTCCCTCACTATTAGCAAAGCTCCAGCCCCTGTCCCATCGCCGCAATGTTGCATCCTTGTGCCTGCTTTACAAGTACTTCAATGGATTGTGCTCCGATGAACTAGCTGCTCTAGTGCCCTCTCGACGTAAATACACTAGATCAACCCGACAATCGGCTAAATCCCATCCATTCATTGTGGAGGTTCCCAGATGCCGGAGAGCCTTCTATTCCTATAGCTAGTTTCTTCGTACTGTCGGCCTCTGGAACTCCCTCCTTGAATCCTGTTTCCCCCCACTGTACCGACATGCAGAAATTTAAAACTAATGTAAACAAACATCTAGTTGCACAGCTCCCAACTTAGGATGACCCCTAAAACTTGCACCCTATTTCTCAGTAGCTCCTTACGTCTACAGTGACGGCCTGCCTTGTTTGGGGTGAAATACGATAAAAAAAAAAATTTTTTAATTTTTATTTTAAATGTAGCCATATTAAGTACCTACAAACTTTTTTCTAACCTTTTTGTTTCATTTGAATTTTTTGTTTCGTTTCAGATTTACCAAAAGGAACTGTTGATATAATCATAAATGCTTTGGACAATCATGAGAACATGGTTTTCAGGGACCAATCGTGGTATCGGTCGTTGGTTGATTGGGCCAACAACAGCAAAGCTCCCGTGTTAGCAATTGATCCTCCGCAGCAGGGTAGTCTGATTCTTGCTAAATGGTGCCTCAGCCTGTGTCTTCCACTTAACCTCAGGGAACAATGCGGACAAGTGTATCTGTGTGATCTCGGATTACCACGTCAGGTTATGGCCCAGGTGGGCATCACGTACTCGTCCCCTTTCGGACATAAATTTCTGATTCCTCTGCATGTTAAGAGCTAGAAGAGTCTCTCGAGTGAAGACGACTTTTTAAAAATCAAACGGCACGAATGAAACAAATGTGGAATCTTACATAAATAAGGAACAAAACTAAAACCATCCCTTCCAGAGGGATTTCTTTGTTCATAATGCAATGATGATGATGATGATGATAATGACGCTGGCGTGTTGGAGCACCAGCAGCAACAGTAACAGTTCTTGCTTTTCAGATCTCAAAACGAGGTTGCCGTATTCTTCGAAATAATACTGGCTTCCAAACAAACCTAACCCGAGCCGAAAGTGTCGATACGTTGTAAGTGTTGCACGTAAGCTGGGCTGGGGAAACATTCATCGCTACTCATATATTCTGTTACGAATATTGTTTTAAAAAAAAAAGAAGAAAAAAAGCAATACTAAATAAAAAGGAACGCCTTTAATGTCCACAATTCAACTCTGGTTGCATTAAGAAAAAAGGCGAGATTAAACGTGTCTCTGTATAATACAAGGGTAAAAACTATATATATTTTTTTTTTAATGAACATGGAACGCGTGTGTGTATGCAAATATGCACATACAAACACCCTTTAGCCCCACCACACATATATAAACATGAACAAAATAATAAAAGGGATAAAGTCGGAAACTGTGTTTCGATGTATTTCATTCTGTATGAACCTTATAAGAAAACTGAAAGTGAAATTTATTTTAAATCAAATGCTTCTACAAACGGGGAGGGTGTTCTGAAAAGCTTCAATTAGGGGATCAAAAATTCATCTATTCAAATCTGGATCCCATTCAGTCTTTCTCTAGATTTTCGGATCTTTTTATCCTTTAGTTTTATTTTGTTTTTTTTTATCCCATGTGATATATATAATAATGGATAACAATTAAAATGTCAAAAAGTTCAGGCAAAAAACAGAGGGGGTGGGATAATTGATTTTTTTTTTTTTTTTTTTTTTTTTTTTTTTTTCTCCAAGTGCTTGATGGGGGTTTTCCATCTTCATGTAGTGTCTGTTTTAAAATAAATTTATCTGATATTTGGTTTTTACAGAATGAAATTTTCCCAAAACGTTTTATTTGAGGGGAAGGGGGGGGGGGGCGTTTATTTCTTATATTCATCATTTCAAACCTAGAAACATCATTTTTGCGTGAATTGCTTGTGTTTAAGTTTTAGAGAGAATTTGAAGATTAAAAAAAAACATGTTCGACGTGTTCGTGGGATGTCGAAATTTTTCTCTTTTTTTTGTAAAAAAAAGCGAATTTTGACAAAGACAATTTTTTTAATCTTAGTTGCTATTGCAGTTATAACTTTGTTTATATCTTGCATATGTGTATTTCAATAATAATGCTTACTATGTACCTCCCAATTCGATCTACGTAGATACAAGTATACCTATTTGACTTCACACGCATACACACCCTTTTCATATCTCTTAAATAACATTACGTACATAATCTCATGGTTTTACTTACATCCATCTCCATCTCTCTTGCAGTTCGATCTGCGTACATTAATGTGTCGACCTTCAAATCTATCCGTTTGCTATCGGTGTACTTCTAAGTAGATAGGTGTACTCATATTCATGCTTTTCAATGTCTATATTAAACATCCTTCATCAGTGATTTCTCCATCTCATCTCCATAGAAACATACATGTACTGCTATCTTTTAAGAAATTCCTGGCCGCCCATGTGCACACAGTCCATTTTTCTGTGTGAAGCTGTGGCTAAAATGCTGCCTCTTATTTGATGCTGTACAAACTGAATTTTTAAAACAAAAAAAAATGATACATATTTTTTAATTTCATTCATCTTTAAAAAAAACAAAAAAAAAAAGAAAAAATGTAAAAAAAAAATATTATTTTTTGAAATTTAAAAGATTTTTTTTTTGAGAAAAAGTAAAATTTAGAAAGAATAGAATTTTAATGGTCAAACTGTACCAAGTACTTTACACCCACTCCCTCCCTCCCCCATATT